>CAAKHG010027549.1:0-18332 GCA_901007715.1 Dactylopterus volitans | reverse complement strand
TTTTTTTTGGTAACTTTTTTTGAGCATTATATCTCACGGCTTCATCAGTTTATTTTGAAACTGTTCATGTACGCATGTAAAAGTGCCTATGATCTTTTGAATACAGCTTTGATTTTGTTTTGTTTGGTGTTTTTTTTTCTTCACTTTCAGGAGAAACTCAGCGTCCGCCTGGACAGTTTGTGCGCTGACGCCGTCGAGAAAATCGCGAAGGCGCTCGAAGCAGCGGCGGCGGCGGCGAAACGGGACGAGAGTCCGGCGGAGAGGAGGGAACCGGAGCCGCTGGACGGGAGCAGAGAGGGCGTCACCAGGCCGCTGGCAGCAGCAGGCGGTGAATGACAGCGTCGCGCGCTCCGACATGCCTCATGGGAACACTTGGGTTTGTTCTCGCGTGAGCGGGCGGCAAAATTTGGTTTTTACGTCAGAATAAAAAGATCCAGGTGAAAGGAAAAACGTATCGGTGAAATCCAGGTGAGAGGGTTCTCCCCTCTCATTGGTCCCATGCGTTAGGGGACGTCCTGAACTGATGGAAGCGAAAGCCTAGAGCAAAGAGCAGCGACGCCAAGCTGGAGGATGCGGCGACAATAATTTCAGCAGTTATGCAGACAAAACGCATAAATGATCTTCATGGCCACGATACCAGATAGAACTGAATCCTGCACGACATCACTCCCACGTAGCTTAAGAAGCGGCCGTCCTTTAAACCCGCAGCTTTGAGATGAAAAGGCGGTTGTTTAATTTGCACATTTACAGGCACCGAAAGTAATAATTGCCAACGAGGGTCTGCGCTGTCTTCCAGGCGAGGATGGCGGAGCCGGGAGGTGCCCCGCAGAGCAGGCCTACGTCCTGGTTCACGGGGTCAGTGACCGAAGCGCAGTAACGCTAACATGAGCGTTACGAAAGCTCTCAAACACGGGGCGTTTTTTTTTTTTTTTTTGTATTGCAGAGTGACGCCGTCGACCCCAAATGTCTGCTGGTGTCACTGAGGAGCTCTGCTAACGCTGGCGGTGAGTCTTGGCGGCTGCGGAGTCGGTGTTGTCTTCCACTTTGCCAACGCGGGGTCTTTTCAGAGTGTCCAGGGCGGCAACTACAGACCGTTTTTTGGAGCTTTTCTTTGTGATTCGAGTCCATAAACCAGCGGCCGACTGCGACGTTTGTTCATCCCGCACAGAAACTAAATAACGCGATGGACCCCGCTGATCTGACAAGCGATTTTACATCAGCGGAATTAAAATCAAGCAAAAACCCTTGAAGGTTCAGAGGGTCAAGAAATCATCGATTAATGTCAGCGTCCTCATTCCTGCTGACCTTTGACCCTTGGCAACCCTGTTTGTTCTTTGTCTGTAGATAAAAAGCAAACCCGCTACGCCGATGTGACAGACGCTTCCGCCCCACCGACGCTGGCAGATTTTCCCGACCACGAGTACGCCCGGCCGTCCGCAGCGGAGGGCGGCGCGTCGGCAGCCCGCGGCAGGAAACGCCGGGCCAGCAAGAGGAGGCCGGACGCGAACCCAACCCCGGAGACCCCCCACGGGTGCCCGCGGTGCAGCATGCTGTTCCCGAACGCCGAGCGGCTCGCCGACCACGCGAAGAAGTCGCACCCGACCTGCTCGGTGTGCGGCGCGCCGTTCGGCGGCGTCCTGAAGCTGCGCGAGCACGAGATCAGGGAGCACGGGCTGCTGCCGTACACCTGCGACTACTGCCCCAAGAGGTTCAACCACAAGGCCCACCGCGACCTGCACGTCAAGGCCCGGCACACGGGGGAGAAGACCTGCCACTGCGACATCTGCGGCAAGGGCTACTCCAGCGTCAGCGTGCTCAAGACCCACCGCGCCACCCATTTCGAGAAAACCTTCATCTGCGACGTGTGCGGCAAGAGCTTCTACCACGCCTGCCACCTGACGCGCCACAAGCTGGTGCACCGGGAGGTGCGGCCGTACCAGTGCGGCACGTGCGGCAAGGGCTTCACGCAGGCGGAGAACCTGCGCAGCCACCAGCAGGTCCACACCGGGGAGAGGCAGCTCTGCTCCGTCTGCGGCAAGAGCTTCCGCTGCCTGAGGAACCACGTCATCAGCAAGCACTCGCACGAGCTGCCCGCCGCGGAGCTGCCGGCCCGCGACATCATCGCCTGCGACGTCTGCGGGAAGAGGTTCCCCAACCCCTCGCAGTACAGAGTGCACCAGAGGAGCCACACGGGGGAGAAGCCCTTCCACTGCGACATCTGCGGCAAGAGCTACCGGCTGAAGGAGCTGCTGAGGGACCACCGCTACACGCACACGGGCGAGAAGCCGTACCGCTGCGGCCTCTGCTCCAAGACCTTCAACCTGGCCACCAGCTTCACCCGCCACCGCAGCATCCACAGCGGCGAGACGCCGCACGGCTGCCGCGACTGCGGCAAACACTTCCGCCTGCTCAGCTTCCTGAAGGCCCACCTGCGGACCAAAGCTCACCAGAGGCAGGCGCAGAAGAAGCAGGCCGCGACCTCTGACCTCTGAGGCTCCGCGTCTCAGGCCAGGCTTGCCACGGGAGAGACGTCTCCCGTCTGGAGCACCCTGGTGCGAGTGGACGGTCTTACCGGGCGGGATAGAGAATCGGGAGCGCAACCAAGCTGCTGGGCATGAAATGCTGACATCAGCTCATCCGGATTCGCCGTCGTCGGCAGCAGAGGTGGCCGTCAAAAGGGGGAAAGAGGAGCTGTGCGTAAAGGTCAGAGGTCAGTAAGGAGAGAGGCAGGTCCAGTCGGGTTCAAGATGAGCAGATTTTATGATTTGCCTCTTTGAAACTTTTCTTGCCCTCTTCCCGCCGAGGTCGTCCACGCTCCGACACGGTAAGAACGCCACTTTCGGATCCAGTCTCCGTCGTGACTGCGTCATCACAGCCGCCGGCGAGCTCCACCTGGACTGGAGCCTTCTGTCCAGCCTGAGCCAGACGGCGCCCCAGCAGTGCCTCACCGGTACGCCTCAGAGTACTCGGCGACCCCCCCTGCCTTGATTTTGCTGATATGAATAAATCCTGTTCTACTCTAAAGAGAAGCTGTCCCCGATTGGCCTTCTTGTTGTGATACGAGCTGGTCGACGGTCTCGCCGACCTCCAGTCTTCATACTGCCAATATTCCCCAATATTGACCTTTGCAGATGAACATCTTCTGGGAGCGATTCCACTTGTTTGGTCATTCGTCCGTGTTTTCCCGGTGGTGCCTGGTTTCTTACTAATTCCTAATCGTTAAAATTTATTCAATAATAAATAATAATCTTCGATCATTGCACAACAGCCCTCTGTTGGAATCAGCTGAGGTTCTTCGGTGCATCACTGCCTTTTTAATTGATTTTTTTTTTTAAAGGCTCAGTGTTTTTGCTTCCCTTTAAGGGCACCGGGGGCCGGATGGAGACGCTCCATGGGGGGCTGCTTCTGTGGGGCCCCGTTTCGTGAACGCGCAATGTTTTTAAACCACTTTGATCTCGGGAGTCAGCAGGCTGCTTGTGGATTAAAGCTCTTCAGCAGTCCATCAGAAAGATGTTGTTCCTCTAAAAACTGAAGCTCCATATCTCTAGCAGGTCCGTTTTATGGAGTGGTTTGGATCCAGGTTAAAAACTGCACCCTCACTTCCCGTCACGCCCTCGCGGTTTAAAAGTCCCGCGATGGCTGCACACACGGGAGCCTCGGCCCAAACGGGCCCCCACAGATTATTTGGATGTGCTCCAGTTTAGCCATCACATAAGCCAATACCTGTAAATACCTTTTGAAAATGGAATTTTTTTGACATTTTTCATGAAATTACATATTCAAGCACTAGTTGGCAGCAGAGCTAATATAGGGGTCCTAAGTGTGAGTTTTATATCAACATGTACGGCTCAAAAAATAATCATGATGCATAAAAAAAGTCAATGTTGTAATTTATTGACATAAACAGCGAACCCCAAACATTCCACTCTGCACTTCATTCTTTATATTTCGTGTTTTTCTATTTTGCGAAAAAAGGGGTGCCGCTATAACCAAAATGGCATAAAAATGTTTGGAAAAAAATTTCAAAAATGAATAAGAACCATATTTCTGATTGGAGCTGAAGATGATTAAAAGTTTTAAGCTGTGAAAGCGGAATAAAATATAAATTTACATGATTTTTATAGCACTTTTTCTGAAGGGTCCCAAGTGAGCGTTTCTGGTGGGGACCCTGGAGACTTAAACCTGTCTCCACCCAACATGTACACTAATTTCCATGCAAGACCCAGTGGAATACTCCCCTTTGATAAAGAAACCTGTGTTATTTGAAGGATGAGTGTATGTTTTGGTTGCTTGTGTCTCCTCCTCAGCCTGTTTGGATGATGAGCAGATCAACACTCAGCCACCCGAGGATCATCAGGAGTCATAAAGGTGATTAATTCTCTTACACAAACGCACAGGTGGATTTGCTGGTGGAAACATCCTTTAATCTGACCTTTAGTCCGCAGAAAACACAGAGTCACCGCTGGAAAACAGGATGAAAAACAATCTGAGTTTACAGAGCGAGGCTGCTGGATTACAGAGGAGCGTCAATTATCATCCAAAGTGGGAATTATCCTTCGTGAGGCTGCAGCAGATTAAAGGCTCGGCCGCAGTTATTGATATTAATGTGAGTCCGAAGGAGGTCAGAGGTCAGTACACAGCAGTCCCCACCGCACTCCGACTGGAAACCAGCAACAACAAACTGAAAGATCATAATCAGAGACAGAGTCATTGAAGGGTCATTGAAGCAGTTCGGTGTTTTTGGAGACCTCAGCATTCAGGAGGTGTTCAGATGCTCTCCTCAAGCAAAAGTCGCGGTATATTACTGTACATGTACAAGTAAAAGTCGCTGTAAAATACTGTACTTGTACAAGTAAAAGCTGCGGTAAAATACTGTACTTGTACAAGTAAAAGCCGCGGTAAAATACTTGTACAAGTAAAAGTCGCAGTAAAACACAGGACGTGTTCAAGTAAGTGTCGCAGTTAAAGGCAGTACTTGTACGAGTAAAGTCCTGGGTTCATCATTAAAAGTACTATTAAATATCCAAAGTTAAAGAAGTTGTCAGATGTGGTGCAAAGAAATTAGAGTTGTATTTCACATACTCAAATAATTTTTAACCTCATTCTGAAATAAAAAATCATCGGTATTGATTTACATGTAACTTTTTTTTTTCAAACCAACAATTTAAATTTTAATTGTGCAATTGTATGAATCCTTTAATGCATCACATTTATGAGTCGGTCCAAATAAATGCGCCACATCTGCAACCGCACGTCTTTCAGGTAAAACAATTAGACGCGGCCCAGAACGTGAACTGAAACATGATATTGATCGCGCGGCTTCTGTCATCCCGTGACTTCTTTTTGATCAGACTAATGGGGGCGTTTTTTGTTTTTTTTGCGACAACGCGGCAATAACGCCCCGATCAGCTGATTGGAGACGGCGGCGTCGGTGATCTGCGTTATTAATGTCACCAGTCGGACAAACAACAATAGATCCAAACTAATCTGCTCTCAGCAGGTTCCCTCAATTAATCTCCTTATAGGGTTAAGAGCGAAAACAAATAATGCGGCAAGATAAAAACAAACAGGTTTTATATATATATTTTTGTCTTTTGCTTGCAGATGCTCTGTTTTTTTTTTTTCAATCGGTTACTTTCATAATTATCATTTGCTTTAAATCTAAAACCTGGCGTTTGTTGGCGCCCAGGCATGTACTCATTCATTATGTTCAGTTCCTGCGCTGCTCTGCAGGAGGCAGCAGCAGGACACTGATTCACGCAGCATGGTATGATTTCATCTAATTAATATTTTTTTTTTTTTACAAAATAAGCTTTTTGGTTCAGTCAGCCGCAGGGTTTTATCTCGATGGCCAGCTTCGTGATCTCACCTGAAGTTCGGCCTCAAGCAGATTGAATGCTGACATGGAAGAGGAAGCTCAAAAAAAAACCTCTCACTGTGGAAAGTGGTGTTTAAAATATTAATTATACATTGATTTTCTCAAAAAATTCCAAAGACATGTCAGCAAGAAAACGGTGAGTAAAGGGGTAACTACGTGCAAATGATTTAATACAAGCAGATCTAAGTAAGCAATAAAAAAAAATGTAATTATTAAATGCTTCCGGAGTAAAGTAGGATCAAAATTTTTAAAAAAGCTAAGCGTTATTTTTATTTTCAAAAATTAATAGAAATGATTCACAAATTAAGCAAAACACAGATCATGCTTTTAAAAAAAAAAGATAATTTAAACTGATCTTTTTATTGATCTTTTTCAGATCATCCAGCCACCAGAGAAGCTGATTCTCCGATTCCTTTTAATTAAAATCGTGAAATCATGCCAGTTTAGGGGCCAAAAATAGATGTCACCATGAAATTTGCAACCACAGACGGTCACAATACATATTAAGGTATATTTGTTTTTCGTAAAAATTTCAATACAAACGCTCCAAAAGGTTAATGCCTGCTGTTACTCTTAGCCATTGGACATATTTAATAGTATTTTAACATTTCTGAGCAAAACTGCAACAATGAGTGGAGAAATAAACTTTTCCACATTTTTTCCCACAGGATAATCAGTAAAGTCGGCAGGTTAAAGCGGGTCAACTCACAAAAAAGTTTGCTGCTAATCTATGTAGCATAGCGACATCTAGCGGCGTATAAACATATCCCCTATTAATGTTTTCAACGACGAAACAAACAAAAAAAAGGCGGATCCATCTCTATCATTTATATTTCTTTTTTTCACAATTTTATGCAGTTTTGACCCAAGTTTTTTTTTTTTTTTGTTGCCTGGAGCGCAAACATAGACCAGCCAGCCCGAGAGAGCTGCGATGTGATTCCCGTATTCGATGAAGTTGATCATAATGTAGTTAATTACTTGGTTTTCGAAACAAAAAGCTGCATGGCTTTTCCAGACCAGCCCCCGAAAACGCAAAATGACGTCAGCAACTGCGACAAATCGAGCTTTTGTTTGGTTTTTTTATGTCCAGCATAACGAGGCCCCCTACTGGTGAGCGTGAGATCATCAAAATTCACACTCTCAGTACTTTTTTACACAGCGGATACCAGGGGTCCCCAAACTTTTTCCTGTGAGGGCCACATAACTTTTCTCTTCTCTGATGGGGGGTCAGTTTGTAACAGAAAAAGTCTGACGATCGCAGAAGGTGCCTAAACGTAAAAAATGTTTCTTTTCCAGAAAGCCGCACATAACCAAATAGCCCTTCCCGGGTACTTTACAGAAGAAGAAAAAAATCAGGAAATAAATAATAACACTATTTAGGAAATAAAAAATAACCAAATAACCATCTGTGGGTTCTTCACAGAAAAAAGTCAGGAAATAAATACTAACACTATTTTTTTTTTTAAATAATTTGCCTCCTAAAAATAGGTGGTCCTATATTTTTGTCACGCACTGTATATGAAAAAATAAATAAATCGAAGTGCTTCTCTGGTATTGTTCAAGGGGCCGGGCCAAATGTGGAGGCGGGCTGTATTCGGCCCGCGGGCCGTAATGTGGGGACCACTGATGTATACGGTTTACGCCCATATAAGTGCAAAAATGATCTCCCATTAATGTTAATGAACATATATGGTTGTGCAGAAACAGTTAAATATGGATCAAATATTTAAAAACAAATTTTTTTTTTAACTTTCATGTTACAGGATTATAAACTTCTTAAAAAAAATAATTTCAGAAAAGTTTCAGTCTTGTTTTGCTGTTTCACACCACATTAACTGCGGTTGTTTTGGTTTTTTTTTTTTTTGTTTTTTACAACTTCATAAAGGTGTGGCTGGATTTTGGCGCTAATGTGCTCCCGTACCTGCAGACACCTGCGCGCACCTGAGCCTGCCGGTTGCGCATAGTCGCGGTCTCGGACGCAGAGGGTCAACATGGCTGCTTGCAGCGGCAGAGGGGCCCGATTCCTCCTCCTGACCCGCCGCTGCAGGACTCCTGCACCGGGACGCACCGGGACCGGGACCGGACCGGGGCAGCACCGGTGCCTGTCCTCGCCCCCGGCAGCGGGCGCCTGGAGCTCGCGGCTCTCCCGCCTGCCCCACCAGGACCTGCACCGGCTGTCGGTCACGGATCCGGACCGGTTCTGGGGCTCCGCAGCCGAGAGGCTCCGCTGGGAGAAACCGTTCCACCAGGTCCGGGACTGCGACCTGCGCAGCGGGAGGATCAGCTGGTTCCTGGGAGGGAAGCTCAACGTGTCCGGTGAGTCAATCAGAGCCTGGTCGTGATGCATCTTTCTCACATGATGGGCATAAAAAACTGTTCTGCGCGCGGATCAGAAACGCAGAAGCGCAAAAAAAACCGCCCCCCCCCCCTTTTTTCCCCTCGTGTTAAATCGCAATGTTCCGGCATTTATCCGGAAACTGCGCCAAGTTCTGTGTCCTTGATCTTGAGCTTTGCTGTTTGAATCTTTCTCAAAGGTGAAAGAGAAACCAGCAAAGTGGAAGTTGCTCACTCGCCCGTGAGAAAATGAAAGAAAACGGGCTTTTGTTGCTTATGTGGGGAGAAGAAAAAAAAAAATCAAACCTTCATCAGGACAAACTTGAGGAAAAAAAATAACCTTGTTTCAACGTGGAGTCAATTTACAATGAAAATCTATAAGATGACATGAATAATACCAATATGGATGATATAGGGGTCTCAAAAAAGACTGAAAACTCAATTATCAAATAGTTTCAGAATTTTTAATGATTAAATTCCACTGAAATAAAGGCCTTTTATTTTTCAAACCTACCTACAGCGCCGGAAGCAGGATTTTTTTTTTTTTTTAATGCCGCTTTTTTTATTTATTTATTTTTGGGTCATAATTCTAAAGCTCCCTCAGATTAGATTTGCGGAATTGGCCTATTTGAAAATGTTTTATGTCTATTTTTAGCGCTCCAGAGGTGGATTATGAGTCCCTGGGCTCCTGGGCACCTAAAAAACCTTCATCCGGTTTAGTTTTAAGGGGCCCCCCTGAGTCGTTGGGGACCCCCTCCGCCAGGGTCCAGGACGCCTGCTGAGTTTGATTTTAAACTAACAAAACAATGTCGTTCGTGTGTTATTTCCCTCTCGAGCGAAAGCAGAATTGAAATCGAGCGAACACGACGCCGCTGAGCCGTAACCGCTGGATGTGGAGACGTGCATCTGCTATGTGGCTCCGCAGGACACGTGTAACACTTCATTAATGCCCTGAAAATAGCTTGACGTTGTTTCATTATCCGACTTGACTGGATCTAACTTCCTAAATTGCGGAACCCAAAATACCCCCAGTTTAGCCCCCGCAGCGCCTTAGCCTGTTCCACTTGCACAATAACATTTATCCTTGCATTCTTATTGTAATATGTTGTGTATAGAAACAGTCCCCGCAACGAGTTTATTGTGACTTTATCCTCCTCTGTTGTTTTTCTGCCTCCGATAATAATCCAATAATATTCCAATAACGGCTGGATGAGTGTTGTATCAGATCCGACACGGGAGGATTTTTGTTATGTAAATTATTTTTGTAAACCTGCTGACACAAACAGGATCTTCGGTCTTAAATCCATTTCGGGATTAATGTTCAATCATGTGATAAACGAAGACGGGTTCCATCAGGACGGCGTGTCGCTCTGACATGATCACGTCATCACGGCCATTGTGGGTTTTTTTCCGCTTTTCCCCCCGGCTCGGAAAATGCCGGCGCGCATCGGGGGCATCGGCGTCGGCCCAGTCGAGTCCGCCGTGTTGTCAACAATGTTGACTCACATAGGGTGTAAAGGTCCCTGATAAGTAGTTGGTGCATTAATAATAAAGATGTTTACAGCAGGTACTGTATGTTTCTTGTTGTGCTACCATTAGTACAGACAATACAAGTTACGCACTAAAGTCCATGTCATCCTACATGTTTGAGGCTCATTATGATCACGTAGATCATGCATGGAAAATGTGTGCATGTATATGTACAATGCTTATGTATGTCTATGTCTCTGTATGTGTGTCTGTCTGTATGTATGTATGTATGTATGTATGTATGTATGTATGTATGTATGTATGTATGTATGTATGTATGTATGTATGTATGTATGTATGTATGTATTTGTGTATGCATGCATTTATGTGCTGTATTTTATATATACATGCGTGTATGTAAGTGTGTGTAAATGTGTTTTGTGTGTGTGTGTGTGTGTGTGTGTGTGTGTGTGCATTTATCTGTGTGTATGTATGAATATGTGACTGCATGTATACTGTATGTATGTATGTATGTACTGTATGTATGTAAGTGTGTATGTATGTACTGCATGCATGCATGCATGCATGTATGTATGAATGTATGTACTGCATGTACTGCATGTATGTATGTATGCATGTATGTATGTGTGTACTGTATCTATGTGTGTGTATGTATGTACTGCATGTATGTATGTACTTTATGAATGTATGTATGTGTGTATGTATGTACTGTGTGTATGTATGTACTGTATGTACTGTATGTATGTATGCGTGTATGTATGTGTGTATGTATGCGTGTATGTGTGTATGTACTGCATGTGTGTATGGCACTCACCCCCTCCCTTGCAAATCCCCCTCCCTATTACAAACCCCATGTAACAACACGATCATCGTTAACAATGTGCCAGGTGCTGTTCGTTTACTGGACAAAAAACACTTTGCTAGAGAAAGATCGCGGTTTGGGTTTAAGGAGAAATTTGACTTTTGATAGTGACCGTGGCCTTGATTGGAATCGGGGGGGCGGGGAAACAATTTCCAGGCTTGAGTTTCGACCTCCGTGATTGATCCTGATTTTATCGCATAGCCTTCGTTCCCCGTGGTCATAATTATAACAGCCACTAGGGGGCGTCTGTCGCTCAAAAAAACGCGGCCGCCGGTCGTCTTTGCCGCTTGCATTCAAAACCTATCCTGACAATAGTGTAGGAAGACATTTTTTTTTATTAGCAAACGCTCAAATGATAGCTGGTTATTGATGACTCACCGACCGTTAAACATACATCGAGAGGAGCTCATGTCTGCTCTCCTGCGTGTCTGCCAGTGAACTGCCTGGACCTCCATGTGGAGACACACCCGGACCGAGTGGCTCTGATCTGGGAGAGGGACGAACCCGGCACTGAGGTGAAGGTCAGCTACAGGTACAAACATCCGGCCTAACATAACCTTTTCTCCATATCTCCCTTTACCGCCGATATTGGTTATCTTATCAGTCGCCGGTTATCAATCGCTGGGGCTAATAAATGTAAAGACGGGGATTCCGATAGACAGACATGCGCTACAGGAGTCTCCTAGAAACCGATAAGCCAGGGAGGAATGACTGATATATTCCATCAGCCGGCTTTTCTTTTCTTTTCTTTTTTTTATTCATACTCCCATTTTTAAAGCCAAACGCTTTAAAAATGCATTTCAGTCTCTGGAACAGAGTCAATAAAACTGAAAAGCGACGTCAAACGTCAGTCGAGGGACATTTTTTTGTTCCCGTCTGGCTGTCTGGATTCAGCCACCACGTACCCCGAGTTTCTTTCTTCTTCTGTGGTTTCCCTCTCTGGCGGCCTGATGCTCACGGCGGAGCCTGGCAGCAGGTTACGCAGGGCTTAAAACTGCCGCGAGGGCTTTATTGTTTGGAGCCTCGCTGGAAATCTGGTGTATTTAGCTCATCACAGATAAACCCAAATCAGTGGATGACCAGGTAATAGATATCCAAGGTTTACACGAGGCTGGAAATAGTCTTTTATGATTGTTTGCCAGAGCTGGACATAAAGGGTCCTGATCAGCCTCATAAGTCCTCCACCGGTTGGAGGACTTATGCACGGCAGTGGCGAAAACATGCCACGGCTACAATAAGCACCGCCCTGGTCACGTTTATTGTATCTAATAATTGAATTCACGCAGTTCAGTAATCATAATAGCAATTCCATCATCATCAGGGAGCTGCTGGAGACGACCTGCCGCCTCGCCAACGCCCTCAAGAGCCATGGGATCCGGAAAGGCGACAGGGTGGCCGTCTACATGCCCGTCTCGCCGCTGGCCGTGGCGGCCATGTTGGCGTGCGCCCGTATCGGCGCGGTGCACACCGTGGTGTTCGCCGGCTTCAGCTCCGAGGCGCTGGCGGGGAGGATCAACGATGGTGAGTCGCTCGCGCCGCTGCTTTTAAAAAGAAGTAGTTGGTCATAGCTACTCGTTACTTCTCCCCCAAAAAAGTAACCGAGCTAGCAACTTCGTAGCGGCATGATAGTAACTGATTACCAGAGAAAGTATCAAGTATGTTACATTTTTAAATATGTCAAAGATTTTGGATCGTCCCTCCCCTTTTACTGGTACTTAAAATTCAAGTGTTTGTTCAATTATGTGTCATGAAACTGAACATTAGATATGTTTAGTGAATGAAATCGACACTTAATAGCATAAATTATTAACAGAAAACATTGTATACTAATCTACACGATGCTAATGCTGCTGTGGGGACACCGTGAGATGCACCGACGTGGAGAAACACTTTTGTTCCTGTCATAATCACATTTCACGTTTACATTCTTGCCTTTTGTCTCAAAATGACGGAAAAGTCATGTCTGTACTTCGGGTTTAGATGGTTTTTGGTGTATGTGTGTGTGTGTGTGTGTGAAATTTGACTCTACCTCAGCCAATCACCATCACTTCTGCGTTTGCCCCGCCCCCTCTTTTCCCCCTCCTCCGTGGCTGAGAGAGCCCGGTCGGATCACTCGTTTGAAAGCGGCTTCAACGAGTTTAGTTACAGTAACGCACCTCATTTCATTGCTGGTAACGTTGTAACCACGGAAAAACAGTAACGATTTTGATTACCCGTTACCGAAAAAAACTAATGCCCTTAGTGATGCTAACGGGTTTCGTTATATTCCAGCGCTAGCGCCTCAGCCAGCTCCTCATCCTCAAACACTTCAACGGTCGAGCGGCGGCGGCTTTCTGGCACTACTTTCGTTTCCGGAGGTCGGACGTGCCTCAAGGACTTTCTGTGTTTTGCAAACAGTTGCCGGGTTGTAGAAACCCAAACATTCCCTGCTGCCGCGCGAGCTCCAGGAGAAGCAGAGCATGATGGGACGGTTGCCTGCGCTATCAGACTTTGTCCCTCAAGGCAAAACAACAGTTTCGGCCTGAAGGGCGAAAGGAAAAACTGCATCGACAGGTTTAAGAGTAAAGGCGTCCGAGTGCACGCTGATGAGCTGCAGTTCTGCAGATCTGGGAAGCACAGACCTTATTTATATCAAGGAGTACTGATGAATCATGTAGTATCTGTAGTATCCGTAGTAGTACTGTAATGTCGCCTGTCAGAGTCAAACATCCATCTGTCGAATTTTAGCTTATGTGACAGAGGAAATGAAAAGTAGCAGGAGTATCAGTAGTGCAGTAGTACTATTGGTAGTAAAGTGGTAGTAAAGCTGAATCAGTAGTATAAAAGTAGTATCATTATTATCAGTAGTAGTGTCAGTAGTACAGTAGCGATATCGGTAGCACAGTCGTAGCATCGGTCGTATCAGCAGTACAGTAGTAGTATCGGTGGCACAGTAATAGTATCAGCAGTATCAGCAGTTCAGTCGTAAAATCCATAGTATTTGTAGTCGTATTAGCAGTACAGTAGTAGTACTGTCATATTAGTAGTAGTCCTGTAGTGTCAGTAGTAGCGTCAGTAGTTGTACTGTAGTATAAGTAGTACAGTAGTAGTGTCAGTAGCACACTAGTAGTTCGGTGGTGTCAGTAGTATCAGTAGTACAGTAATAGTGTCAGTAGTACAGTAGTAGTACTGTAGTATCAGTAGTTCAGTAGTAGTGTCAGTAGTACAGTAATAGTATCAGTAGTTCAGTAGCAGTGTCAGTAGTACAGTAATAGTGTTAGTAGTACAGTGGTAGTACTGTAGTATCAGTAGTTCAGTAGTAGTGTCAGTAGTACAGTAGTAGTACTGTAGTATCAGTAGTTCAGTAGCTGTGTCAGTAGTACAGCTGTAGTCCAGTGGTGTTAGTAGTATCAGTAGTACAGAGAGTACACAGAGTACGAGAGTTCCACAGCAGCCTGACGGCCTCAGACCCAGAGATGAACACCCGGGCTGCAGCAAACAGACGACACCTGCAGCGCCGGTCGTCAAGCCAAATTATCGCTGTCTGGAAATAACTGTGTGTGTGTGTGTGTGTGTGTGTGTGTGTGCGCGTGTGTGCGTGCGCGTGCGTGTGTGCGCGCGTGCAGCTCAGTGTAAGGCGGTGGTCACCTGTAACCAAGGCGTGAGAGGAGGCCGCGTCATCGAGCTCAAGTCCACTGTGGATGCGGCGGTGAAGAGCTGCCCGAGCGTCCGGCACGTGTTTGTCGCCCAGAGGACGGAGGCCCCGGCCGCCATGGGACAGATGGACGTCCCGCTGGAGGAGGTGATCAATACGATCAATACACCCGATCGGCCTGATACCTGCTCGCTGCTGACACAGGCTGGAGGCTTTTGTTGTGAAAGTGAGCTGCTGATCTGAAGCAGCAAGCATGCGTGAGTGCTATCAAGAGTGGTATTAGGGTTAGTGTCATTGGTAGTATTGACACATCAGTAGCAGTATAGGCTGTGGTATCAGTTGTAGTACAGTGGTAGTATCAGTAGTAGTAGTAGTAGTAACAGCAGTAGTATCAGTAATAGCACAGTCAGTAGTGGTATTTACAGGATCAGACGTCATACAGGAGTATCAGTGGTGGCTGTGGTTGTGTGATATAGCAGTAGTACAAGTACAGTAGTATCAGTAGTTGTATTTGTACTAGTAGTAGTACAGTGGTAGTATCATTATTACAGTAGTGGTTTCAGTAGTCTTAGCAGTACAGTTAGCACAGCAGTATCAGCAGTACAGTAGAAGTATCAGTCATACAGCAGCAGTACAGTCGTAGTAGCAGTATCAGTAGTGCAGCAGTAGTAGCAAAAGCACAGCATCAGTACTGTAGTATTGTAGTAGTATCAGCAATGCAGTAGTTCTATCAGTAGTACAGTAGTAGTGTCAACATTATGAGCAGCACAGTATAAGTATCAGTAGTGCAGTCGTAGTGTCAGTACCAGCAGTGCAGTAGACGTATCAGTGGTACAATAGTAGTGCAGTAGTATGAGTACTACAGTACTCCGGCTCTGTGTGGTCCTGCAGGTGATGTCCCGTCAGTCTCCGGTTTGTCCCGCGGAGCCTCTGGACAGTGAAGATCCGCTGTTTCTACTTTACACATCAGGAAGCACCGGAAAACCTAAAGGCATCGTACACACACAGGCTGGATACCTGCTGTACACGTCACTCACACACCAGGTACACACACTTAAACACACACACACACACACACACACACACACACACACACACACACACACACACACACACACACACACACACACACACACTTTAAACGACCAACATCAGAGCACCCCAGTTATTGTCTGACAATAATTTAGCTATCCGACAGCACCCAGGCTAAGACACCCCCCCCCCCGCCCCACCCGCCGGTTGTTGTGTTGAGAGGCGAGAATTCAATTCAGTTAGTCTCGGCTCGATTAAATGAAATTCAGTCCAGCGCCGCTAACTTTATTTATCGCCCTGGGGGGCAATTCGGTGAGCGCATGGGTTCGTTTTCAGAGTTCAGCTACGTTTAATCTCGAGAATTCGATTCATCTCAGATGGAATGGAGGTGAATTCGAGAGACGGCGCCCGCGGCTGCGGATCGATCCCTCATGCTCATGAATCTAAATCGCCATCGCGCGTGACGGAGCCCGTCACTGGGTCGATAATCTCTCATCATAAAGCGATGAAAGTGCGTCGTTTGTGTTCGTAAGTGACGGCTGCAGGTGGCGGGGGCTCAGGTCGGCTCCATTGTGGCCGGAACCGACCGGCACAGGCCCGTTAGCCTGCCGGGGGCTTTTAATGAGGCTCCTGTTGGCGTTTAATTAGGATGAGAAGACAATGGAGAGCGGTTACACAACGGGCCGAACAACGGCGTCACTGTATGTCGTCTGAGAGGAGGAAGAGGAGGAGGAGGAGGAGGAGGAGGAGGACGCAGCCCTGCTGCCAGATCTGCCCCAGAAAGCTTTAAATTAGCTTTTCTCTGATTGACAAGCAGAAACATCTGCTTTCCCTGCATGCGACTGATCGTGCGTGCGTGCGTGCGCGTGTGTGTTGGCGTGCGCGCAGGATTGGCCGGCGCCGGCGACGCTGACGATGATAATTGAATAAAAACAGAAACCATAATAACCCCTCCGGCCGCTGCCAAATATTTATCAGTGCTAATTTCTAAAGCAGCTTAGCGGCTCAGAGTTCGGGGGGTTTGGGCTGTTTGTTTGGATGAAACAACGGAACAAAAGCTGCTTTATCTGGGGGGGGGGGGAATAGACAAGAACTGCTGGACCGTCGCCAGAGAGAGAAGCTGGGACGTGAGGCTGCCAGTGGCCTCTGATTGGCTCGGGGGCCACTTCCCAGCCTCCGATCAGCGGATCCTCTGAGGTTCGCTCGCCGCCGCTGACGACCCGACGTGACCGGATGAGTCCCCCGCGCTCAGTTTCCTAATCTTAAGTCCAGCCTGACGGACTGACAGAGCCGCAGAAAGCGCCCCGACAAACATCCAGCGGCGCTAATTACATCACCCCACACGCACATGTGCGCGCGGGGCGCCAGGATCAGCGCTTACGTGACCGATTGCGTGTTCAAAACAAGATGATATCAGACAATCAAAACACGCCGCCGTCACGCCTCCCTCCGAGCGGGAAGAGGCGAAGGTTTCATGCCTCACATCAGCGGTTTTTATATATATATATATATTTTTTTTTTTATGCGCTACGAGCTGAGCAGGAAAAAAAAATAAAATCAGCAGATTGATCAATAAGAAGAATGATTATCGAGCGCAGTTTTAAGTGGTTAGCTTCACCGCTACACGCAGTCCACTTTGATGAGTCTTATTGTTGTGCATAAAAAAACAAAAACAAACGAGATCCAGCCCATTCATTCATATCCTCTGTAGTGGACATTGGTTTTTGGGCTTTTTTGACTCATTTGGGCTACCATACCGGGTCCCGACGTGCTCGGTAGACGACATCCTGGCCTTTTTCTGACCACATATCGTGTGGTTGGGTGGGATGTCGGGAACTTGGTTTCCAAAAAAAAAATGGAGGCCAAAGAAAATCAACGCTCAACAAAAGATCCAGGCCAAACGTTTGGTTTATTTGAGAAAGTGTTGTTAGCAAATGGATTTCTTGTTTTCTTGTCAGCCTATTTTGATTTTTGTTTTTTGACCGTCACAGTGGACATGCTGTAAAATCTGAAATGAAAGGGTTTCCTTTTTTTAATTTTTTTAAATAATGAGTTGTAGTTTTAGCTCCAGTTTTAGCTCCAAAGAGGCAGGAAATCACAGAAAAAAAGTGAAATGGAAAGATACTTTTTATTTTTTTTCCCTTTTGGGAAAAAACAATCCTGCCCTTCCAGTACGTGTTCGACTACCGGGACGGGGACGTGTTCGGCTGCGTGGCGGACGTCGGCTGGATCACGGGACACAGTTACGTGGTCTACGGGCCACTGTGCAACGGTGCCACCACCGTGCTGTTTGAGAGCACGCCCCTCTACCCGGACCCAGGTAAGACCCGGGGCCCACCCGGACCCGCCCCCCGCCCCGCCACGCGTTTTGTCGATTATGCTTTCACCCCAGGAACCGGGTCACTAATAGAAGTGACTGGTGGAGTTCACCAGATGATGCGGTTCTGCTTTTAGGACCACAGTCGACACCGGCTTCAAAAAAAGTTACATTGTTAATCATGCTAATAAGGATTAGCTCACAGGCTAATGTTAGCGGGGTTCCGCCTGCTGGCATTAAGCTCTTGAAAAGGGTTCTCAGGCTTCACCTGCCACTCGCAGGCGTGTTATTTACCCGTCGGACTGGTTCAATCAGGTGCGGCGTTGTGGACCTGCGGCGGTGTTGGGTGTCATGAATGAACGAGGGCGTGGAGTCGGCACCCGGCCGACTGTTTGGTTACTGATTAGCGTCGTTGACGTTGGCGTATTAACTTAACAGTCGCGAGGCAGAGCCGCATTATCTCCACCGACACCCCCCCCCCCCCTCCTGCCCCCCGGGGCCGCTTCCGTCCGAGCTCTGATTGGCTGCCCTTGGCGCTCGGCTGCGCCCACGGTTATGATTCCTTAGAAAACACCCGTGAGGTGAGGGGAGGTGACCTTTATTCGCGTTTGACCGTGACTCGGACTTGACCTTTCGGCTGAGTGTGGTTACTTGGGACAAAGCCTGAAGGGAAGGGGGAAAAAAATGGTGTGCTTTTGTGTGTGTGTGTGTGAGGGTGTGTGTGTGTGTGTGTGTGTGTGTGTGTGTGTGTGTGTTAAACACTGCTTAGAAATGCAGTTAGCGG
>CAAKHG010027545.1:0-11471 GCA_901007715.1 Dactylopterus volitans | reverse complement strand
AACGCACATAGAGGTGGTGTAACGTGAATAGAGGTGGTTATAGAGGTGATATTTGTTTGTGTTACAGCACAAAGCAGAGCAATGACGACCTTGTGTGTGCGTGCGTGTGCGTGTGCGTGTGTGTGTGTGTGTGTGTGTGTGTGTGTGTGTGTGTGTGTGCATGCGTGCGTGTGCGCGTGTGTGTGTGTCCCTCCAGGTGGGTGATATGATCTACTTGGTTCAGGCCCTGGCGGAGTTGCCCCCTCCCTCCCCTCTTACTGCCCAGCCCAGCTCAAACATCACTGAGCTCTCTGGTATGAAGCCTCACACACACACACACACACACACACACACACGGAGGCACATGTCACACTACCCAGCCCGGATGTATCATTTCGCTCGCCATGCCAACAGTATCATCTGAATCAGTTATAATTAGAATCATCACTTCAGTGCAAATGAAAAAGAGCAATGACGTGACGAGTGGTGTTGATAAGCTGAACCTTCTACCTTCCAAGTGTGAAATATTGCACCTGTGGTATCGCTCCCTCCAGGAATTAGACGCCACCATGGGTTTTCAGTTACAGATGGATTTATTCCTCTTAACGGCACCTCGTCGCCGTCGCCAAAGCCACCGTCAAACTGTTCAAGCATACGATGATGTACAGAATGAAAACACATTAATATTACATACAAGCTGTAGATAACATAGAAAATGCACAACGAACGTGATAAAGAAATGTTACTCTAAACTTCTTGCAAACTTCTCAGGTGTCACAGCTCCATGGAGGAGACCAAACAACAGTGTCCCTGCTTCGTGTAAACCTCGTGTGCAACACTAAAAAAAAAACAAAAAAAACTCCTTATCCTTCAACAGTTTGATACAAAGCAAAACCAAAATTCAGGGAAACAAATCACTCGAATAATGTATATTAACAAAACATATCCAATAACGACATAAATCACATTTATGGCAGTTAAATATGGTGAGTGTTGATCCCGGCAGACCCGAGCGGCTGCGTGCCGGTGCTGCGCCTGCGCTGCAAGGTGGGGCAGGTGTGCGAGGAGGTGGTGTCGCTGCCCGTGGTCAACCTGTCGTGGGAGAAGGCGCTCGCCGTGTGGGGCCGGCTCAACATGAGCGCCGCCGAGCACAACCGCCGGCTGCTGACGCACACGCTGCACAGCAGCACTGTGAGGGCCACCACGGCAGAGTGCAAGCTCAGGAAGCAGGTGCGCGCACTAGCACACGCACAGACACACACACACACCGTGAGAGCAGGATCTTTGTGTCGTTGGTGGCAGGTTTGGAAGCAGCAGGGACGGTTCCAGATGAGTTTGTCGTATATAAAGACCTCCTGTGACATTTCCACTCGTGCTGGACTTCTCTCCTCTTCTTCTCCTTCTTCTCCCTGATGAATGCAGGCGATGAGAGACGACATCGACCACATCAGAGCCATCGAGTACAGCGTGGAGGTTTCTACTCCGCAGTGCTTCACTCTCCCCAAATCTGTCACAATACCGATCAGAGAGGACAGGGACGTACCACTGGAGGATCCTGCAGGTACACACACGCACACACGTGCACACACACACACACACACACGCACCCGCACAGGAAAGCAGCGCTCCAGCACGCCGAGGATGACGTCATCAGTGTCCTGCTGCCATTGTAATAACTCTGAGGTTACTTAATGGGGGTCGCAGTTTCTCTGCTTTTTAGCTTTTTATTTATTTATTTGCTTTTATTGCAAACGCATAAGAAGGGTCATCATGGCACTTAACGCGTTGCACATCATATAAAATGAGGCATATAAAATGGGATTGCGATACAAAAAGAGTAAAGAATAAGAGGTGGATGGGTGTAAAAGTCTGTGCTTCTTCAGAGTGTCCCTCTAGTCCAGGAATCTCCTCATGAGCATAAATCACCATCTTCCAAAGAGAGCAAAGACGTCAGCTCAGGTGACGATAAGATTCACGTTTTTTTTCCAAGAACTTTCACTTGTTTTGGTAGCAGCGTCTCAGTGGAAAGGTCACTTGTTCCAAGCTACAGATTCCCTGATTTATCTTCTTTCCATTCAGCGATGGCGGCAGATTCATTCTTCAGCCATGTTCTGGTTATTGCTTTTCTCCTGCCAGCTGCTCGTGTTTGCAGTAAACATCTATCCTGCTTCTTCTTTAAGCCCAGTCGGCTCGTTCGCTAAAATACACAACACCAAAGGAAGAGCGGCGCTGTGAGCTGACGATGGGTCTGATCGCGGTCAGGACGTCCACCCAGCAGGGGGCGGTATTATGTATTTCCTGTCCCAAAAGACATGACAATGACCTGCAGACACACGGCGTCACCCCGCCGTCTCCAGCATTGACCAGCTCAGGCTCAATAGATTCTGATTCAATCAAAGCAAGCAGCCAATCGAACTGAGCGTCACAAGTCTGAATGACTGTCCTGGACTTTCCAGTGTATCTTTATGTTTCTATCACCTTCTATTATTAAGACACAGAGGTTCCCCCTCGCAGGACTTGCCAGCAACTGTTCCATCCTCAACTACATCCGGAGGGATATCCTCTCTTTTCACACCTCGTAGGTCGGCATGTGCCCGGAATCTCATCCTCTGCTGGCGAGTGAGTGAGGAAGACATGAGTGTCGCCACTGGATGTTCCCAAATCCATCATCCCTTAACGAGCATTTCTGCATCTTTCACGTCTCCGGCGTGTCAGGACCTTCAGCCTTGTAACTTTCTGTCAGCAGCATCATACGGAGCCGCTTGCTGGAACAGAGACCAAATCAAAATCCTGGTCCTATGCAGTCAGTCTTTCACATATAAAACTCCCTTTTGATTGCAGCTCAGCAGGGAAATACCTCAGTTTAATAAAAAATGTCATTGATGAAGAGGCACTTATTTTGTGGTGTTTGTCTGATGTGGCCCACATTCAGCCGTCCCAGCTCTGTTTTGACAGTTTCGTCTCTCATCCTCTGGAAGGGCTGATTGTTGTCCTCTGATTGGTCCTCTCTCTGATTGGTTCTCCTCGACAGCTTGCGGCTGCGTGGACGTTCCTCTACGCTTCGAGGCTGACTCAGTGGGGCGGTTCACCTGCCAGATGGTCCTGAGGTCCCGGTTTGACACCAGAGTCCACCTGCTGGAGGCCATCGTCACCTCGCAGGTAGACGTCCACTCATTTAGGGGCAAAAACGGCCTGTCAAAGGGGTAAATGCGTGAAAAACGCATGAAGGCACGTTCATTCACCAGAAATCTGACATCACAGGCTGATTTTAATCGCATTTTCAGGCTTAAGTTGACTCGTCTTTGTTGCTAAAACTGTAACGTTTGTGACCGCAGGGACGATCGGTGCACCTGGACTTTAGTTCACCAGCTCATCACTCGGTCACACAGGACATACCGCTGGTGAGCACGGCGTGGAAACGTCTGCATATGAATAACTCTGTGTGTGTGTGTGTGTGTGTGTGTGTGTGTGTGTGTGTGTGTGTGTGTGTATGTGTGTGTGTGTGTGTGAGATATAGCGGAGACCTTGAAGGCATCCTGGAGGAATGGGGAGGACGGGGCTTCTGTTTTAGCTTATTTCCAGAGGGGCGGAAGACGGATCTGTCCTGGATGAGCCGGGCATTTCCTGGATGAACAGCAAATCATGAGGAAGAAAGTCACAGTCAGAAAAGATTAATTTCACCATAAAAAGGATGTACAGCCACACTGAATCCTGCCGATGTACACTTACACAATACTGTACGTGTGTCGGGGGGGGAAAAAAAACACACAAATGAGTTCTATTACTTGTCCTTGAGCATGAGAGCCCACACTGTCAGCTGCAAGTGAGCAGTCTATGTCGCATTAGGGACACAGGAAATATTGTTGATTGAGAGTGCGAGCATATGAATGAAACAGGAGCGCGCAAGAAATAAAATTTAAGAGAAAAAAAACTGTACGCGAGTCATCAAAACAGACATCTGGGTAAACGCCACAACAAGGGGTGCCAATGTTCATATTAGATCCAGGGCCCCCGGGGTATCGTTGTGTGTTATGAGTTCAGCATTAATTGCTGCCATTGGGAGCGTTTGTTCTTGAGGTAATTACTTGTCAGAGGGAACCCTGACTCTCGTTGAGGCGAAAAACTGCGGAGGAACACGTTTTGTGACAAATAACTCAAGTTTTTAACAAGGCAGAGATGGTTCCCAACGCTATAAAGAGCAAAATGTGTCCTTCCATCTGTGGAGTCATCAAGTATGTGCAGCTCAGGCATAGAAGAAGAAGAAGAAAAAAACAAAAACAAAAAACGCCTTTGATTATTTTATTTAGTGCTGGCACAATTATTCAGCTGCAATCTGCGACTATGTTGATACTCATTACTTTAAGGGAAAACTTCCATTCTAACAATTGATTTTTTTTTTTGCACCGCCGGTCAGAAATAGAGCGATTTTGAGAATTTCATCCTGGGCTTTTTTTTTTCTTCTTTTTTTTAATCCCCCCTCTATTTTCTTATTTGCCAAATAATTCATTATCAATTAAAAAAAAAATTAGAATCTGCAAGTAACAGAGGAATAATAGTCATTTATATTTTATTCATATAGCGCCGCATAATGACAGAAGCTATCCAAGGACACTTCTCATACAGAGTAGGTCAAGACTCACCATTTCCTCCATGAACACGTACTTGGCAGCGGCAGCGAAGAAAAAAAACCTCACAGGAAACCGACTCAAGGTGGGAGGGGGGGGAGAGAAAAAAGAGAGAGGTGAGAGAAATAGAAGGGAGGAGGGAGGGGAGTATAACAAAACATAATACATACGGTACATAATTATCATCACCATCAAAACAGTTATTTCCAGCTCGTCCGTAATACCACATCTCAGGATGAGATGAGAGTGGACACAAAATTGAACATGAGATTTTTTTTTTTTCATTTCAGTCACCTTTCACATTTGTGGCTCTACTTGACCGTTTGACGTGAACGCACACACGCAGGCACAGCCACACTCTGGAACAGGCACTCAATACACGCACACACACATGCACACACACACACACGCACGCACACATATGCCCTGCTGGACTTTGAAGCCTTGCGACCGTCATGTCCATCTTTTCAAGCACTGTCCAGACGGGGGAAAAACCTTGGCCATCAGCTCTCCTCTCTGAACCTGTCCATCACTGTCACTCTGGATCAGTGGTGCAGAACTCATCCTTCCTCTCCCGCTGGTCCCTGCCGGACTGGACTTGCTCAGTCTAGCCCCTCATATCGCTGTCAGGAGTCCCAACTGACAGCCTGCCGCTGCAGCTGATTCCAGTTTGCTTGCCCTGCTGTGGGCCGATGCCAGCAATCTGCTTTGGTAGTGGGTGGCCGTCTGGTACGGAGAGCTTTGATGGGCGCAATGATGGAGTTATTCAGATGGGCATCTTAACACCCCTCCGAAGCACTATCACATGCATGAGATGGCAGCCCGCTGCAACGCCGATCCATGACTTTGACGTGAGAACGCCCAAATCCCGGCGTTCACATGGAGAAGGTGGCGACGTGGGCAGAGCACGCACACATGCCGCAGCGTCTCAGCCGCTCGACCAGACTGGATGTCACACCAGTCCCGGCATCTGTGCATGAGCAGAGCTCCTTTCTTTTTCCCTTTCTGCACCACATGTGTGAATTCTATCATAATGGCTGGGGTTTCCAGAGAACTCGGGATCTTTCAAACAAACCACAACAGGCAGTAAACCCAGCTTCTCAACCTCCCACAGAGACGGGGACAGTCAGTGGAGAAGTGAGAGTCGGGATTGGAATTTAATTACAGCCTTAAAGCCCTCAGAGTCCAATATGAGAGAGAGGGATGAGACATAAATCTACAGGGGTGCCTTTGTTTGTACGGTGGCTACAACGAGAAAATCACTCAAAACCCACTGCGGAGATCCTGAAGTCTGCAGAACGGCATTCAAGTTTGATGGATGAACAACTGTGCCTTTTTGAATCTGACGGAGTCATTCACTCTTTCATCCCAGCCTTCTTTAATTAAAGTGTTCACTCTTGTACCGTAATGGAAAGGCGCATTCCAGTAACAGACCGGGGCGCAACAAAGACAAATATAGATTTGATTACACAGCCTGCACAGAATGCAATTGATATATATATATATATATATATGTGTGTGTGTGCGTGTGTAAATTTTAATTATGGGGGTGAAAAAAAAAGGGAGATCTTTTTAATGCCAGAGAATTAACCGGGAGCTCGACCGGATCGGTTTGCTAAACTATCTGTTAATTGCTGTACATCACTTGGGAAGCCGAAATTCACGACTTAAAACCCGCCTGTCTTTTTTTCCACATTGCTGAGCATGGACGCAATTCCCCCGTGTCTAAGTGAAGGAACATGGATGTGCTATTACAAGGGGAACCTATGGCCTTATGATTGGATTCAAAGCTGCTTTGGCCAACACATCAAGGGAATTTTCTGGGCTGCAGATTGGCCCGACTGGCGGCAGAGCATAGAATCTGCAGAGTGAGTTAAAAGTCACAGGCCTGCTCCCAATCCATTGTATTTCAGTAAGGGTGGGGCACCGAGGATGAAAACCAGATTGGGTCCTCCGCATACTGCTCCACATACAGTACAGAGACTCAGGCCAATATATAGTCAGTCAGATGCTTTTTCTCTCCTTCTCCCGTGTTTCATTGTTGCAACGGAGGCGCCGCGAACGTGACAGGAAGTGTTGTTTTAGGACCTGACTGGACTCTGCTCTGATAGGTGTGACAGCGAACGTTGGAGGGATATATCCACAATGGTGCGTTTTTTTTTCTTTCGCAGAGCTGCTCGGAGAAAGAGGGAAAAATCGGGCTTGTGGCTTTGTGAGAGGCTGTCAGGGGGTGGGGCCGCCTCAGTTGCAGAAATCCAGATGTAGGTCAGTGCCAAAAAATTCCAAAATCCTGATGTTCTGGCCAACAGGGAGGCTGCAAAACCTTCTCCATGTAAATAACGTCAGCAAATCACCCCCTACAATCCCTTCCATAAAGAAACTGGAGTTATTTAAGCTGAGACAGCCATGAGAATACAAACCGCATGTCGTCTTCTGTTAGGGTTCCTTAAATCACCTCGGCTCTGGTAAAACAAAATATCAGGGTGCAATTTGATGGGGACAAGTCCACCAGAGGACGTGGGGGTATGACGTTCATAAAGCTTTTTACAGCAACGAAGTCAAGAGAATCCAGCGTGTCAGCCGTGATTGTTTCTGGCATCAATATCATGCTAATAAACCTTTTCAAATTGACTGGGTAGGCCCAGCAAATTGTTACAAAACACCACAGTCATTATGTTTGACTTGACAAAAGTCTCCAGATTTGCAGTACTGAATAGAGTTCTGTGCCGAACACCCCCAGCCCCACACACACACACACACACACACACACACCGCCCTTCCCCACCCCGAATTTAGCCGTTTCACTGATATGGCTGGCGCGCTTCCAGGTCGAGATCGGAAGGTCTCAAGCTTCAGGAATAACATTACGTGGCTGGTGTGTGAAAATGCCATGCGCACGGTGGGACGAGACTGTGCGGCATGAATTAAACAGGTGTGTATGCAAGCAAAAAAAAAAAAAAACGGTAGGAGGGAGGATTTCCTATATATATATATAAAAAAAAGTACATCCTGACAACTTTATATTCCTTGTTTTTGGACCATGCGATCTCTTTCAACAAGTGTGATGACTTTTTTCCCACCCAGGAGCTGCGATGAGGTTACACACCAGATGTTTCGTGTCGTCTTCCAGAGATGCTTCGATTTTGGCCGCACAAGTTTTAAGGACCTTGTTGAAAAGCAGCTACGTCGGTGGGAAATATGGGACCGTTCAAAGCCGGGCGAGCGAGCCACATAAATGTTTATGTCACACTGTTGACTTAATAGTTGCTCTGCGCTGCCACCTTGCAGCTTGACATTTTCTCTTCATAAAATCACAGCAGAGTGACATCTGGACTTTTCCGCAGCAAACCGCTGAAATACTGCACCTCGAACTGCAGAGTGAAACTTCCCTGACTTATCTGCACTGAATCTACCGCGCAGGAGGGTCGCGCAATCGTTCCCTCGCTCATTTGCCCTCCCAGTAAAGTGAGAATTGTTTACATTACAAATGTTCTCAGTTATTCTTAATTGTATTCTCATCCTTGGCTGTCTATTGAACGCAGAGTGGTATTGCTACACTAAGGTCTCTTTTGCAAAGTAGCTTGAATGCTATTCTCCCTTGTAAGTCCCTTTGGATAAAAGTGTCCGCGAAATGACTGAATGTAAATGTAATTGTTTGGTCTTGAAATGTGGAAAAAAAATTGTTCTTTTACCAGAGCCCAAGCTGAGATCATACTATACTGCATATATACTGCACGTCTTGTTTTATCCATATATTCACATTTGTTAAAGATAGAATTCCCATGACTTATGATTAACCAACTGTCAAAACGGAATCATTCTACATCGCTATCCAGTTAGCAGCCCTTTTGACTCCAATTCCAAGTTAACAAAGTCACAGTTGGCGTGATGTAATTTGCTGTTAATCTGAAATGATGAAACCATTTTCTCTCTACCTCTCATGGTATGTGGACACGCAGACAGTTTTTGAAAAAAAAAAAAAATGTTCCAATGAAACATTTGCAGGAGTTGACAGTGTAACAGGGGGAAATTTTTCTGGAGAGAGATATGTTGCTTTGAAGTATTCTAAATGTAATTTTTCAAACTCCCTTCACCTCGTTTACATTGGGGTGGAGGCAGAAATCTTTAAACTTGGCCAAGTAAAACCAAAACTATCCGCAAGTATAAATATCTCCAGAGAAGACGTCATAAAGTAGGTCTTTTTTTTCTGTAATTTGGGTGAACCGGGCCTTTAACTATACATGACATTAATATGTAATACAACTCATTTTTCAGCCATAAAAACTAAAATAAAAAAAAGAACACATGGAGTTGTATCTCCAGTCTGCACAAATACCATTTTACAAACTTCTTGAGTTGATTACGGGCAGAGAGACTTCTGGTATGTTTGCATAACATTATGGCTACGCACTGTTTTCCCCTCCATGAAAATAGCCAGTGAATTCAGCTCTAAACAAAGTGTTAAGGCTGGCAACGCGTGAGCATGACATGTATGAACTGTGACATGTCAACATGACTGGTTGCATTTATCCCGGCACAGGTTGCGACTGACCAGCCGCGGAGGACGGCTGTACCACTCGCTGAGGTTAATTAACTATCTGGAAACTATTTCGGCCCTGCCAAGTTTGTGTCACTTCAGGTATGTCTCCATTTAATGTCTTCCGCTCTAAGTGTAGGTGGCTGGCATGGGCTCCGAGTGCTTTTCCGCTGTGTGGAATTGTAATGACAGGAGCGGAGTAACATGGGTACAAGCGGCTCAAAAATGGCTTCACTCACAGGTTCCCAAAGTGTGTTTTGCCAAAAAACTGTCAGGAACAAACATTGGAATGATACAGACCCTCCTCTCTTTGGCATTAACCGTGTGTTTTTATGTTAGCCTGTTGGTTGGTGCACCACTTTGGACCAGATTAAAATATTTATGACCGCGCGGGCCAGCCATTAGGAAATATAGAGAAAATTTTCCAAATGGGGCTCCTCATCTACACCAACTCCCACACCACCGCCCACCCCGAGGCCCTATACCAACACGCACCTTTTCAAATAAGCTTTTGGCCATTGGCCTTGTAGTGACACAGATGGAGGCGCTAACATCCATTTCCAAATCCATGCTCTGCTTTGCATATACATATTGTCAATATGATTATAAAGCACAGAGGAGTCATGTTACTTCACTGAAAACATCCCCCCTCCAGCCCACCCCCTCAAAGTCTGACAGTTGTTTTACTTCTTTCACCTTTTACCTTTTGACAAGAGGAGTACAAAAAAAAACGCATGAAAGATTGGAGAAAAGTAAAATAAGCACCGATTGAGGGATTAAGTCTTGGATCATGTGATCAAGTCATGAGTGGACGACTGCATCTACACCTCATCTGTATCAAAATCAGTCTTGAGGGCTACAACTGTTGGTCATGTTGTGTGCAGAGCTGGATTACGATGATGATAATAGTAAAATAAACAGAGGCTTATCCACATGCGTAGGACATGTGAAGAATCATCTTTGCAGCTGTATCACATGATGTGTGTTGTGTTCAGGTATGAATCCAAGTTTTCCCCTTCGCCTGTTGGCTCGTTTTTATTTTGTCTGTCCGTCCGTCAGTTTATCATGCGAAGCTACCGGGCTGATTAGAGTGAGCCAAAGGAGGAACTCATTAAATTTTGTGGCAGATCCGTTTAACAAAGCAAAAACCCGGCGCTGGCCGAGGCCTGTGCTCTTCGGAGTGCTCTCCTAGCTTTTAATGAGTTTCATTTTGCTGAATGCGCACTCACCTCCTGCCATGGATGTGAGAAGACGTGTGGGAGTATGTGCAGGTCTCCCTGACAATTCTTTTCTTTCCTTTTTTTGGTAAAGATGCTTTTTGACTTGGCTGGAGTTTTGAGAAAGTCAGGCGGCTTGTGCGGAAGGAATCACAAAAACAATTATTTTTGGCTCACACGCGCGGTCTCAAAGCAACAGATCAGACATATTAAATTTCTCTTTGGCGTCTATATTCATGCTTCGGCCCTATTTGTTTGGCGCATTAGCATAATCAAATATCGCATGAATCACAGTTGTCATATTGTTGCATTGCTTGTACCTGTGAAGTGCTGATGTTATCTCATCTGCTGAGGCACCGTTATTGCACGACAAGTCATTGGGGTACATCAAAGCCTCGCTCTTCTATGTAAAACAGCAAAAGGCTCTGAGCAGCTTCCTATCTGCAGCACCGTCGATTGCCACTTCATAAAGGGATCTGGGATTTCTGCCGCAACAGAATATATATGAACGTGTCATATTGTCAAATTTATCTGCGGATACAGTGATGCTTTGCAAACATGAATTTATGCTAGCTAAATGAAGGGGAATGCATTAAGAAGTCTCTACGTGAGAAAAGGGCTCTAATACGTAAGGTTTCATCCTATCTTCTGTGTGTGTGTGTGTGTGTGTGTGTGTGTGTGTGTGTGTGTGATTTGTGTGTGTGTACCTGCAGGTTTGTGTGTGTCACTGCATAAATGTCAACACCTTTTTCACCTTCGTACACACGTACAGTTACACACCTGTAAGTGTGAAACCACATATGTGTTATCTTATATGCGTGCGTGCGTGTGTGCGTGCATGCGTGTGTGTGTGTGTGTGTGTGCGTGTGTGTGCGTGCGCATGCGTGCACGCCTGTTGTGGTGCCATGTGACTGGAAAATCACCATGTGATGAGGTCACTGAGTCCCTTTTCATGTGGAAAACCCCTTCTGGTCTCACAGTGATACACACAGACACTCACACACTCACGCGCGTACACGCACACACACACACGCACACACACACACCCACACACACACACACAGAGTTGACAATGATGTCTAGTGACTCATGGGTACAGCAGTAGTACGGCGG
>CAAKHG010027537.1:2119-13192 GCA_901007715.1 Dactylopterus volitans | reverse complement strand
CTATGTGGGCCGCCAAGTCGTATCCGTCCCTCAAGCCGCTGGGGAGCTACGTGGCTGATCTATTCGCCAGGCTGCAGTTCCTACAAGTGAGAACTAAAGGCTGTTTTGGGTGACACGGACCTTTACAAAATGAAGGAAATACATATGAAATTTGACTGTCACGTTTAACACACAGCACACAATTGATGTATACTTAAATCAGTTATTGTGTGTATTTCGCACAAAGAGCAAAGATGACATCACACCAAACAGATCTAGTAGTGAAGCAACAACGGATGTGTACAGAGGAGATAAAACTGGCACGCTAATGGCTCTGAATGTGCTTTCATGACAGGACTGGTTAGATAAAGGCCCACCTTCTGTTTTCTGGGTCTCTGGCTTCTACTTCACTCAGTCATTTCTCACTGGAGTCTCACAGAATTTTGCCAGGAAGTACACCATCCCCATCGACTACATAGGCTTTGAATTTGAGGTATGTACGATATCCTCCCTCAGCAGTACTACATGTGAATATTAAAATGTTATTCTAGTAGTAGTCTCATGTTGTGTTGTGGGTATTACCACTGTTACCTGTGCACCAGGTCACCAAAGAAGAGAGCTATATAGCAGAGAAGCCAGAGGATGGAGCTTATGTCAAGGGCCTTTTCATGGAGGGGGCCCGTTGGGACAGGAAGAACATGGTTATTGGAGAGTCTCTCCCCAAGATCCTCTTTGACTCATTGCCCATCATCAAGCTCAAACCTGGAGAGATGGCCAAGTTTCTACATGAAAACGTCTATGTCAGTCCTGTTTACAAAACTAGCGCCCGTCGAGGGACCTTGTCCACCACCGGCCACTCCACCAACTACGTTCTGTCCATTGAGCTGCCCTCTGACAAACCAGAGAAACACTGGATTAACCGCGGGGTAGCATGCTTGTGCCAGCTGGATGAATAAGAACTTGAAAGAGTTGATTCAGTAAAGTATAAACACAGGTATGGATTGACACTGACCATATGTGGAAGAGCCTCCTAAGGTTGGTTAAAAAAAAAAAAAAACACATCCCACAATTAAAATTGTAATGGATTATGTCAAAATCTAAAATACTTTGTCTGAAATGAGACACCACTGTAATACAGAGTACATTGTAGTTAAAAAATAAGGTTGGTATCATAGCATTGTCCAACATGGCTTTCAGGATACCAGTGTTTCCCAAGAAAACTAGTACTTTGCATGAGCTATATGATGTGTATTTGTCCTAGATTCACTTTTATGTTTCATTTTTTTCAGAACGGGTGAGGGTGCATAACAAGAAATTTATTATTTCAATAAAGTTATAAGGAACTGTTAATGCTAATAATGGAAAAGTGGTGCCATGCATTTGTCTATGGATGTCTTTACCATGTTTGGTAATTATTTCAATAGTTAATGTGGCAAAAGAGAAGTTTTTGATATAACTTATCATTGAGTTGTTAATGTTGATTGCACAATCTAATGGCCGTAGTATAATATCTGCATTTAGAACTGATTCATATAAGCTGTATTTTTAATATGCAGTTGTGTCTTGGCAGGAACCAGACTCTAGATATTCCATCCTCATGGATGTTTCTCTACAGTTACCACTTGCACCCAAAAAAACCCAACTTGTAGCTGCATAGAAAGAGGGACCAGCCCAAAAACATTTATTTCACAAAGGCTACTTAAACCCCAAACCATGGCGACTGGAACTTTAAAATTCAGCATGAAGTTGCATAATGCAGTGTAATCGAATGTGACCTCACTGGTTCACTCAGGTGTCATCGGAACAGAAACTAGGTGGAAGCAAACACAAGATAGAATTCCACAGGTGACAGTCAGAGCAATAACACAGCACAGAAGTGGCTCCCACACCGTTTGTCAAGCTTTTTGTTTGTCATTGCTAAACACGCCACTACTTTTAAAGTTCAATAGCCAGACTCACACAGGTAGGGTGTTGCAAAAGGGAGAAGGCATTTTGACGTCCTCTCAGCCAAGGCAGGATGGTCCTTTCATGTAGCCAATCGTTAAACAGGGAAAGGGCCTCAAATTTCATCTCAATCAGCTAAAACAAGTCTGCGACTAAGTCTAGATTAGCACTTACTCCAGGGGGAAAGGGGACACTAACCAGTTTAGATAGCCGTTTTCAAGGTTGGGATAGGGATAGGTTAGTGATAGGTTAGTCTGAAATATCCCTGCAGAGGTGATCCAAATGGAACTGGATGAGTGGAGAGATGGAGCCCAACTCATTAGATGACAGCAGCTCCTAGTAAAGAAGTGGGAACATTTTTGTAACTCTCTTCTGTAGCTTACTTGACCACAGGGCCATCATCTTGGAAAAAGCATTTGCCTTCCGCAGAATGTATGTATCATGCCCTTGCATGCTTTGATTCAGGACATTTATGTGCTGGTAAATGGCATGTGTGCGTGCTTCAGATTTCAGGGTGCAGTCATAAATTGGTCTTCCAGCTGATGGTTATTAGATGAGCGCAGTCTCCCTCTGCAGCTCATATGGTTCAAAATTGCCCTCCATGACTCTCTTTATTTGCAGTTATTTTTATTGTTGTCTTTTCATTGCTTCAATTCAATTTATTTGCATTTACTTGCCTTATGTAAAATTTCTCTTACTCTTTTTGTGCCTTTTAATAACATTGATTTGTTTGTTAATTTTATTCATCTTTATTAATTGGTAATGTTGAGAGCAATCACGTTGTTTTCCAAATCTTTTTTTCTTTTCTTCTTTCATTAGTTTTTTGTAAATGTTTTGCCTGCTAACACTCTGCATACCTTAAGCTACAGACACTATTCAACCATTAAAATGTTCAGTTTTTGAGTTTTTGGCAAAACATGTCCCACTAAGAAAAATGCAAATCCTGTTGTAAATGAGGAAAACTTTTTTTCATTTAAAATAATAAAAGGGTCTAAAATAAATATAACATTTTTTATGTTTTTTTTATGTAATGAATTATGTGGTTATATGATTGCTCAATTCACATAAAATCATTTGCATGCAGATAATTTTTATTTGAAACACATTTGTTTATGACAACATATGTTCATGAGAATCTTATTGTGATACAGTAAAAAATCCTCATACTAGATAACAATAAAAAAAAAAAATCCTCATACTAGATAACAAAACATGTTTTTTTCATGAGTGAACATGAAAATGATGAGCTTTTGAAGGACATTTTATCTTTGTCTTCGTCTTCGTCTGCTTATCCGGGTCTGGATCGCAGGGACCGCTGTCTCAGCTGAAGACACTTCTCTCCCCCGCTCCCACTTCCACTATTTCCTCGAGGGGGACACAGAGGTGTTTCTAGACCAACTGGGAGACATAATCTCTTCAACGTGTCCTAAGTCGACCCCTGTTTAGCTGCACCTGTAGGTGCTGCTGCCGTATCCGAGTTATGTCATCTCATCTCATCTCATCGTCTTCCGCTTATTCCGCAGTCGTGCTGGCAACGGGCGAACGGCGGCATACACCCGGGACGAGTCGCCATCTCATCGCGGGGCCACATGAAGGACAGACAACCACTCACACACACACCTTTGCCCGTAGGTGTGTGTGTTTAGAATAGCCATTTACCTTGAGCATGCTTTTGGAGGTGGGAGGAAGCCGGAGAACCTGGAGAGCATAGAAACAGAAACATAGAAAGATCCCAGGCTGGGAATCGAACCTGCAACCTTCTTGCTATGGGGCAACAGTGCGAACCAAAGCACCACTGTGTCGCCCGTATCCGAGTTTTTACAACCAGAAATACTCTCCTCTCCAGTACCCTTGGGTAGACCTTACCAAAGAGGCTGAGAAGTGTAATTCCTCTGTAGTTGGAATACACCCTCTGGTCCCCCTTCTGGAAGATGGGAACCACCACTTTGGTCTGCCACCCCAAAGGCATTGCACACCTACGGGCAATTTAGGGTAGCCAATTAACCTCAGCATGCTTTTAGAGGTGGGTGGAAGCCGGAGTACCTGGAGAGAACCCACGCAGACACGAGTAGAGCATGCAAACTCCACATAGAAAGATCCCAGGCTGGGAATCGAACCTGGACCTTTTTGCTTGATTTCTAGTCTTTCTGTCATTGTACCTAAGTACAAGGTCATTTCTTAATTGGCTTCTTCTCTGTCAGGCTGCTATTTGGTGAGCTTGAAGTGGAACTGTCTGTTGAACTAGAACTAGTTGGTGAACTAGAACTTGATGAACTGGAGCTTCCTAACGCGCTGGTGTCAGTTGGGCTATTTGTTGGGCTCTGTGTCTTCTGCTGCTGCGTCTTGTTTCTTAGTGTTTGGGTGTTTCCCATGGAGAATTTGGCGCTTCTAGTCTGTCTCCCTTTTTGTCAGTGTTTTCGGCTGATGTTCTATCTGGTAATGAACCACTGCTTTCTGATGTGTGTGTCTTTCAGCCAGTCTCTGGAATCTTCTTGGACTGGTCCCTGATGTCACAGCCCAGATCACGTGGGCGGATACGAAGTCTCATCTGTGATGTCTGCTTCCCGGTTCTCAAGGGCTCCTGTCACCTGCTGAAATGTAGTTCTGTGAATATGTGTCAACTGTCTCAAATAGTCCTTCCATTCACCTTGAGGTTGTTCAAGTGATGGTCCATGACATGGTCACCTAAGAGGGAATGGGCATCGTTCTGCCGGTGAGCGCTTCAAACGCAGTTCGATGTTTAATTCTGTTAATTTGTGCTCACAACGATAACAACGCTAACCATAGCGCATCTACCCAACTCGGTTTTCCTCCACCATCCACCGTAATCTTGACTAATTTAGCTTTAATGCTCCATTAGTGCGTTCATCCAAAGCTTGTGATTGTGGATGATACACAGAGCCATATTTTTGTTTTATCCCTACCCGTTTTATGGTTTCTCTCACCATTCAGGATACAAATGCGGCACCAGATGAAATGGTATCTGAAATGCCAAATCGTGGAAAAACATCTCTACACAAAAATCTTTCTTCATGTTCAGCTGACATTACCAGTTATGTGACGACTCGTGGTTACAGCTGAGCACTGTGCTGCGGCGTTATCCCATGTGTTTACTGAAATTCTCATGAAGCATTTATCACTAGACAATAAAGCTGTTAGTGGGCGTCCATTCATTTACCTCCACAGCTGCTTCTACCATTGGTCCTTATTGATGGGATTCATATCCTTTCAGCTATTAATAGTGTCATGTGTGGGCTGGCTTCCTTCATCTGGAAGCATTGTTGCATTGTTATAGGAGGTTTCATTGCAGCCGCTGCCCCTTGTGATCTAATGTATATCTCTTCATTTCTGAGAATGACATGTTTGTTAGTCATAGCATTCCAACAACTTTCATAATCAACCTTTTCTTGATCCAGATCAAACATTAATGTACAGTGAAGCGGCAGAGTTGGTGCGTATGCCTTCTTATTCCGCACATTAACCCATGGCTCCCATTCGTTCAACACTTGTTGGAATTCTTCTTTCAGCTCTATCCAGCAGACCACAGGGCTGATACGATTTAAGTCACTATTATCAGACAGCGCTGGCATCATTGTAGCTGATACGTCATCAGGAAAATCAACGTACATCTGTGTTCTTCAGCACACAGCTCCACCCCCAAGAATTCCGGGTAATCTGAAAAGTCCTACCGTACTTCTGGCTACTTTTTTTGGGGAAATTTTGTGGTCAAGGGTACGTTTTTTTCCCTGGGTAATGTTGGTGAGAACGCTCTGAGGTTTTTCAAAAGCCTCTTTTCCTGTTCTTTTTTCTACCTCCTGACAGGCCATTTTTCGTTCCTTTCTTTCTCTTAAAGGCGACTTTTTGCTGAATTCTTTCTCTTTGTGCTTCTTCAAGCATTTCCCTTGTATGTTTCTTATGATGCCTAGATATACAATGTCAGTTAAATTCTGTGAATTTCTGGCTGACTGTCCGGTGCCGTGCAAATCCACACGAGAATTTTCCCAACTGTGACACCGTCTGTATAAGTCCGTTGTTTGAGGAAATCCAAAGTTAATTTTTCTGAACCATCTCCTTCAGGTTCAAATTTTCCAGTTATCCTTGGATTCTCTACCACTCCATTCAAAAATTTATAAGTGTAATTAAAGAGTGTATAGGCAACGCTATGGTGCTGCTCAGGTTATGACACAACATTTCTAACTAACATGTTAATCCTGGCTGCCAAAGGAGTTTTAACATCTACTACCAGTTTACATGTGGAAACTGTTCTTCTTTTCTGCTTTAAATTTACAAACGTAGTGATTTGCCACAATTTGCCATAATTGATTATCTTGCCAATATTCTATTCCATCTTCATCATAATATGATCTTTACAACCAAAAGTGAGTTCTTATCCCTTGTGTCTCAAATCTCCTGATTATTTCTTCCTCACAATCTCTGATCACCATCTCACCCATTAACCTCTAAACCGTAAGTTGATTACTCACAGCTTAAAGTTTATGAAACACCTTCATACAATGACTGATTATTTATCATTTTTACTATTATTTCATTTAGACATTAATATATTCACTTATTATCACAAGTACAAACGGTTTCACATTCATACAACTAAACAATTTTCATTTTCGGATCCTTAAATCTCGATTTTTTTTTTTTTTAGCAACAGAAATACTCAATTACACTTTCCCATTTCTCTGCATCATTTATTGTCTCTACTCTTCGCGGGTGCACTTATTATATCTTCACACCCTCAGTCCTTGTAATCCAAAGACTTTACAGCCTCAAGCTGAGTCCTCCCAAAACCACAAACTGTAGCTGCAGTGTGTGTGTTTCGCTCGTGCAGGCCCCCTTCTAATGTTACCATTTTCTGCCGATCTGTGATAGGTGAGGTATCAGACCCAAAAGCAGCACCAACTGGACCCCATAGATTGGTAATGACTTTTATTGTCAGCAGAAGCAGGTGAATAAGCACATTTCAGTTCAAAGAGGAATGGCAGTCTCTTGGGGGAAATCCAAGGGCCCAGAATGAAGCTGTTGGAGAGGCAGCAGTGTCAGGAAGGAGCAGACAGAAGGTAGGTAGGAACCAGGCAGAGGACTGAAAAACCAGCAGGTAAGTAAACACAGGAAACACTCACAATGGTCGAAACAACAAAACCCAACGATGATCAATGGAGAGACAAGGAGAAATCACATGCTGCAGCAGTGGAGGTGGAGAACTCCGAGCAGCCCCATGAGCAGGCAGAAAAAGACTAGGAAGTGGCAAAGCAGATTTGTGGTTAAAGACAGAAGGGCTGAAGTATTTATCAGGGCAGAGACAACGAAGGTAGGTCGTGAGCAAGCAGGGTCGAAAACCAGGAGATCAGACGAAGGATGAACGCTGGAAACTCTTGCATGGATACAAAACACAATCTGGCAGTGAGTGTGGAGGAGAGTGGAGCTTTTAACCAGGCTTGATTGCTGAAGAGTTGCAGCTGTGTGAGCTGGTGAAGTGACTGACGAGGTGGATGTGGCTGGCAGATGGGGTGAGCAGGGGAGAGGTGAGTGGAAAACTAGTGAAGGCAGGTATGTATGGAGGACAGACCATGACAGATCCCCTGCCTCAAGGGCGTATTCGACCCACAGGAGTTGCTGGGACCAAATCGAGGGGTTCCGACACACCATGCAACGTGGTGCTGTTTCCATCTCTTGGTCCATGCGCTCCATCTGGCCATTGGATTGGCGGTGGAAACCGGAGGACAGACTAACAGAGGCCCCAAGTTAAGCGCAGAACTCCCGCCAGAAGATAGAGGTTAACTGCGGATACCGGTCTGAGACCACATCAGTGGGAAGACCATGGAGGCGGAAGCGGTGAAGCAGGACCAGCTGCGCAGTCTCCTTGGCGGAGGGGAGTTTGGGAAGGGGAATGAAATGTGCCATCTTGCTGAACTGGTCAACCACTATGAGAATGAATGTGTTCCCATCAGAAGAGGGAAGACCAGTGAAGAAGTTCATGGAGATGTAGGACCATGGACGCTGAGGCACCGGGAGAGGATGCAGAAACCCAGCAGGGGACGGATGAGAAGGCTTGTTTTGGTTGCAGACAGGACAAGCATTGATGTACTCACGAGTGTCCTCCTCCAGCGTGGCCCACCAGAAGTGCTGTTTCAGTACAGACAGGTAAGTTTGGAAGAGTGAGCCCACTGGAGCACGTCAGACCTCAGAGCCAGAGGAACAAAGAGACGGTTTGGGGGACAGGCCCTGGGACCCGGTTGATTCTCCACAGCAGCTCTCACCCTCTCCTCCACCTCCTCCCAGATCAGGGAAGTAATCACACAGGGAGAAGGGAGGATAGGAAAATATCAAAATCCTCTAAGTATCAAAAAGACAGGAGACAAATCAGTACAAGCACACTTTAATGGACAGTAAAAAATAATACAGCCATCCGTATAGTCTTCACCAGAGAAGAACTCCACAGCCTGAAACAGGATCTTACGTACATGCTAAGGGACTCAATGTCATAGCCCCTTCCCTGAGATCCTTTGCCTAAAAATATTATGGTCTTGTCTCGATTCTACTGGTGGGAGGCTTTTACAGTAGTTTTGATGTTTTCCTTGTTACTTGACCATCTTCCAGTAAAATTTAGCTTTTGCCAATTAAAATTTCATTATTCTAATCAAAAATTTGATTTACTCTAGACATTTTGACACATTAATGTCTGTTTTATAGCCTCATTATTTTCTGCCCATTCCTTATCCCTCTTGACAGATGCATCTCCGCACTTCTTACAAAGCACAACTTTCAGACTTTTTGCAGTGTGGGCCAAATTATTTCTCATTACCAATCTGAACTGCCGTCCAGTCCATAAGCACAGACAAGTCAGCACCCTTCGGGTCATAGAATGGGTGCTGTGCAGTGTGAAAGCCGAGAGCCAGGGGGGGCTCAGAGTAAGCCCACACATGCCCTCAGCCTCTCATCCGGGACAACTCCAGCATAGAACAAGGTCCAACCCATCTCAAGGAATTAGGTTCCAGAACCCAGACTGCGCATTGAGGTGAGGCCGACTATATCAAGTTGGTAATGCTCAGCCTCCCGCACCAGTTCAGGGTTCTTCCCACCAGCGAGGTGACATTCTGTGTCCCCATAACCAGTTTTTGCAGCTGGGGATCAGACCATCAAAACCTCTGCCTTGGCTTGCTGCCCGATTCACAATGCACCGGACCCATATGGGTCCATATGGTCTTTGCTTCAGGCTGGGCCCAACCGCACCCCATGAGCGAAGGCAACAGGCGCTCATTGAAGGGCCCCTTTCTTCGGCATTGCTTCAAGATGGGTCCCCGGTAACCCTCCAGGCAGGGTACACTGATCCTTTATTGTTTTTCTTCCCATATGTGTCTATCGACCATTCTTTGTCTGACTCCTTACCTAAGACCAATTTGCCATTGGTCACCAGGGGCTGCTGCCCCCGACCATATCGCTCCCGGGATCATTAGCGCTCTCACATCCCTCCACCACAATAAGGTGATGGTCCACGGATGGATTGAAGGACATTTATTCTTCAATATTCAACCATTATAGTCAATGGTAAACATACAGTGGTGCTTGACTGGTGTATATGTCAGACCATCCGTCAGGAATTTTTGAGGTTCTGCTACCCCGAAGTACAACAGGTAACCCCTGACAAAATAACACAGAAAGTCACAAGTGCTACTCTGGCAGCCCAACCCATCACCAACAAAGGGAAGACCGGATGAAAAGAACCTCGAGCCAATGAGCCCACATCAGCAGGAGACACACAGAACCAGAGATCCAGGGGAGCGGTCGAGTCGTTTTTTTCACCTTTTCAGACTTAAACTGAGAGACATTGCTGCAGCTCTGAAGAAACTCTGATTCACCTACTCTGGGAATTTGTGATTATTTAGAGATATTGGTTCTTGATCACATAAAAAATATTAGTCAGAACAATTTGTATTCCCATATGTTCCATATGTTCTCTGACACACAAATATGACATCACACCCTCAAGCCAAGGCTTATATTCAGACCAGCATAACAGTAGAGAAGTAAATATTAATGAAAAACTGGAGGAACTTTGTCACAGAGTTGACAAAAGTGGCCTCATATGAACAAATATCTTTCAGTTTGAAGGACATAGCTGAGAAATATATGGGAAAACAGCAAGACTGCTTGAACTACTTTGTGTTTAATTGGACTGAGGATTTCTCTGTTGATTGTGAATTATATGGTGCAAACAATATAGGAATACTAATTTCATTTATATGACATTTGATTTTGCTCCCTTTTTTCAGTGTTTTTCTTTTTGGATGTTTATTTGAATTTGTTATTAGTGTGTTATTCTATTATTTCATACACATTGAAGCCATTTGATTTTTTGACCTAAATGCGACAAAGAATACCTACAACAGGATTCAAACGACCACGGGCGAGGTGACTGGTAGCACTACAAAGGCCAGACAAACTTTAGTTGGCTCTTGCCCAAAAGTCCCACTAATTTTCAAAGGTAAAACTATTAATTGTATAATGGACACAGGCTCTCCAGTGACACCAATGGCTGAAAGTGGTTTAAACTGCCTTTTCTCCACACAGGAAGTGGGTCCTGTTGGGGGCTTACCATGCCTGAAGTTGAGAGCAGCAAATTAGACATGGATGCCCTGTACAGGCTACACAGTGATGAATGTGGAAGTAGGGAATCTGGCGCTGATTGAGTTGGGAGTTGGGGGTGAACATATCTGGTGTTGATGGAATGCTGTTAGATCTGACCCACAGGTAAAGCGCAACTTTGTTTCTGACCCAACCCTATAAAAAATAGCTTGGAAATGGCATTTTAGGTTTGTAAATGTTACACGCACACCCTACAGCCGGCCTACAGCTACCATGTTTGTGTTCCAGGATGCAGTGAGATTCTTGGAGGAGCCTGGACTGGTTTCATATGCTGGGGCATAAGCTACTGCAACCAGTGGATGGGTACTGGTGCCAGCAAGAAACAAATGGCCAATGCAGAAAGGCAGAAAGAAGAACCAAGTAAAACCATTCTAGTTGAAGATAGAGTCATTATACTGCAACCATTAAATTGTGTAATCAACATTCACTACATAAAAAGCTTAAGTTAAAGAAAAAAAAAATACAAAAACAAAAAAAATCTAATAAAAAAGA
>CAAKHG010027535.1:0-22696 GCA_901007715.1 Dactylopterus volitans | reverse complement strand
CGCTCCGATGTTCTTTGTCTTTCCATCTCTCTCCTCCCGCGCTGTTGACACCTGGGTTGCTTCACATCAGCACCACCCATGTCTCTGATAACTACCATCCAGCCCAGTCGCTATCTGAAAAGGAGGCAGGGGGGGTGGGTGCTTATATCTACAACTGTCCTGGCTATCAATGCTGATTTTGTGTTTTTATTTGGCACCTCTGAGTTTGTGTTTGTGTTTTTAAACTGTCAAGTCGCTGGGGTTGCTGCGCGGCTCTATTATCGTCAAATCATAGATCACTTGAGGCAAAGGTCAACTGTCAGGGTTTAAACATTCAGAGTAACTTTTAATAGAGCGGATCAGCTGCCTTAAATCAACGGAGAACAGCCTTTGATACCGCAGCCAGGTATCTGTCTGCACCGCGGGAAGCCAGATCCAAGCGCTCTCGTTTGTATGTGCGCGCGAAAGCGTGCATGCGCATCGACACCAGGAATGTGCGGAAAACCCAGGGTTTGTTATCCCTTTGTCTGGATCCGCCCACTCTTTCATATATGCAAATTTGTGCCGCCCGCATCTGGTGGCGGGTCAGCCCGCGTCGGGCTGTGCTCCTGAGAGGGAGCAGTAGCCAGTGATTAGGCCCCGCTTCCCCTGTGTCAGCACTGATAAGCGGGGCCAGGCTCGCTTTGATATGGCCAGTGGTCTGTCAGAGCCGAGGTCCTAAACTGACAGCTTATCTGCGCGCTGCTCTCCTCCCAGCTGCTGTTTGCCGGATGGGAGCTGAACTCCCCTCAGTCATGCCGCATCATCTCCCGAGGCACTTCCTGTGACTTCACAACGGGGACGGCCGGAGAGGCGGCGGCAGCGTTGCCGAGCTACATTTGCATTCGTGCTGCGTCTCATCCGGCTGTCAGCGACTCCGCGGGTATTTGAGAGGAGCTTTGAAATCACGGCTGCACTTAAATTCACAACACATTTCTTTCCGAGGGCTCAAACTTGGGTCGTGCTGCCAGAAAAATCAAACTATAGCCACTCTGCAACATGTGTACAATGTTTGAAGAATTGCTATAATTACCAAAAAAAAGTTTGTGATTCTGGAGGAGAAGGATCAAATATCAGAATGCCAAAATTTTGCTTGGGTTTTTTGGTAAAAGTAACCAAGTACAGATACGCTCCAACGCGAATTAACAAATCACTTTCAAATCTTAATCTAATATGTTCCCTCAGCCCACTAAAAGATCAGCATTGTAGTAAAACTGCTGCATGTGTCATTCTGTGTTTTTGGAAGAACGGGCCGCCGAGTATTTTAAACCACTTTAAGTGGCCCTGCAACTATCCAGTCTAATAGACTGATGGAGTTCAAGCCTCCGTGTCCGCGCACATAAAAAGTCTTATGAGGCGGCCGCAAAAGCAGCACCGTCAGCGCTCCCTCACAATAGCTCCGTCCGTTTTCTCACAATGGCTCCGTCAGAGTGATGGTTAAATGATTAATCTTCCTCCCTCCTCTCCACAGAAGCGTCGTCGTCGCGCCCAAGAAGGCAGGCATGACGTCATCCGCGGGCTCCTCCGCCGCCGCCGCCTCCGTGTCCGGCAGGACACCTATCGACAGCGTCGCCGTGGTGTCCTCCGGCGACACCTCGCAGAGCTCCCCCGCCGACTCAGCCGCGGGTGAGCAACGCGCGCACGAATACTGGACGGGCGGCGTTTCCGCGAGGGCGGCCGAGTCGCAGACCGGATGGATACTCTGAGAAATCAATATTTATTTGCAGATTGCGCTCCTCCTGTGTGCCTAGCGGAACGATCGTGCCGTGTTTGTACAACATAATCCAGTTATCTAAGGCCAGAGAGGACGGCAGGAGACAGTAGCGCCGCTCTAATTCGGTTGTAAATGCTGAGACAGCTATAGTCTGCGTATCACAAATTAGATTATTACATAGTTTGAGTTTACAAAAAAAAAAAATCGAAATGATAGTAAAAAAAAAAAAAAATGTACGAAACAAATACAAATGAAATCTCAAACCGTTGAACAATAAACTGTAAAATTTACCAGTGTTTAATAGGGGAAAAAGTGACTCATCAAAATAATCAGTCATACAGTGTTGTTCCACATTTTACTCCCACTAACTCATCTTTGTCAACTGACTATTTTTTCTCACCTTTCTCGTGCGTATGTGTGTGTGCATGAATTTGAAGTGTTTCATTTTGTTTGCTCAAGAGAGGAGAGAATGTGGGCTTGTGTGTTTTGGAAGCATCTTAGGGGAGAGTGTGTGTGTGTGTGTGTGCGCGCGCGCGCGAGTGCTCGCGAGCGCACACTCATCTGTGGTGTTTGTGCATGTGAGCAATGATCACTGCTCAAAGCTGCATGCGTGGTTTGTTTTGTGTCACCGAGTCGGTGTCGAGTAAATGTGCTTTGTGAGAGTGTGTGTGTGTGTGTGTGTGTTTAGTGGGGCAGTGGGAGGACTAATGGAGATGTTCGTTTACTCCTCTTTGTTTGAAGGAGCTACTTCAGCTCGAGAGTGATACTCTCACCAGGCCCACATGGCGCTGCTTAACACCTTACATGCATGCACACACACACACACACACACACACACACATTCCAGACCACATTACACTGTCTGTCATTCCTTAAGAGTTATCCCTGCTTGGAGACTGTCCTGGCTGGAAAAACAAGCCCACTGAAACACCAGAGGAATCCCCCTCCTCCATATTCAGCTGGGCATTAGCTTATTTATGAGCCACAGGGAGGTGAATTTACTGCCAGATCAATCAAACATGGACTTTGTACCTTGTGTGCCTCTGTCTCCCAGAATGGAGTCGTAAAGCACCTTTTTAGTTGTACAATGAAACAGTCAAAAAAACAGCCCAGTGGGGTAAATTGGTATGTAATGACTTAATGAGTCAAAAATAATATTTCTTTTTCCACATTTTCACATTCCAGCATCTCGCATTCCGGCGCAGGTGTAACACCAAACGCATTACTTTAATTTAACAGCTCATAGTGTTGCAGGAATTGCATATAGAGTACATAGCTGAAGAAATAAAAAGAGGAAAAAACACCCTAAAGTCAGCACGCTGCGTAAAATATATGCCCGCAGCTGACAGTGAAGCATTACCAGCCTCTCAGTGTATAATTTAAAGGTTTCATGAAAACCTCTGAATTGTAAATTGATAAGGAAGACATATTGTGCTTGGAGTACATCATCCACTATCTAACCGTAAAATTATAGTTGTACCCCCACTTGCCCTGTTCGACCATAAATCCCCCCCCTATTCTACACATTTGAATGGAGACCATTGTATGATTTCATAAGAGGCATGTTTCCACACAGGTTTATGGTGCTGTGCTGGCCTAGTAATGTATTGCTCTGTGTGTGTTTGTGTGTGTGTATGTGTGTGTTCGCGCGCGCGCATGTGTGTGTGTGTGTGTAGCGTCCTATTCTTGTCCACCATCCAGACTAATAACAGAGTTCTTTGGTTTCTCCCTGCAGCAGGCAGCCAGGTTCCAGCCAGCGCTAGCTTGCCATCTGTCCCCCCACTCTCCCCTGTGACCCAGCACACAGCCCCCAATATGAGGTGATTCATCTTATTTTCTCTTCTCTCTCCCGCTCTCTCTCTCTCTCTCTCTCACACACACACACACACACACACACACACACACACACACACACACACACACACACGAGCGCGCCACAAACGCCCGCCATGAATTTGAATATACACAGTTGTCTTCTTTTATCCACAGATTGCCACTTTGTCCCTAAATCACTCTTGTTTCTTCTCACGTCGCCCCGCCGTGCACTTTTTCCACAATGTGGCAGTTCCTTGATTTCATTTAATTGCACTCATGCACTCCACATCATCTCTAGCATCTCTGAGCGCCTGGAACATGCTCTGGAGAAGGCCGCTCCCCTGCTGAGAGAGATCTTTGTGGACTTTGCCCCCTTCCTCTCCCGCACACTGCTGGGCAGCCACGGACAAGAGCTGCTTATCGAGGGCACCAGTGAGTACAGCATCCTTAAAGACCCCCGCGAGGGGAAACTGTTTGGTCTTCGTCCTCGCCAACCTTACGCGAGGCCGCCGCGAGCGCCGTGCTCATTTAGATGCAACAACGTCTCCGGGCTGCTGTTAATCCAATAGTGCGGTGAGCGTGCGTGGAGCTGGTAGCAGCGCTGAAGGTTTCCAGGGGTCCAGGTCAGAGGCCAGGCCACTAATAGCAGTGTTTGGGATGTCTGCTGCCACCAAACAAAATGGAAAGTTGATTGATAGCTGCAGGGGGGCCCGGAGAGAAAGCAGGGGGAGGTGTATGTATGTGTGCGCTTGTGCGTGCATGTGCGGGTCCCCCCCCTCCCCTTGCATGTGTCATGTGAAGAGCAACTGGAAGAGCAAAGGCCACTCCGCCGTCGTTCCGTCTGCGCCTCAGCAGCAGACTCTGGACACTCCAGTGGGGCCCCCCCCTCGTGCTCTAAAAGCCCAGGACTAGCCATTAGGGATCAATGGGACATATGCTGGCCAAGTCAGGCCTGTAATACAAGGCCCAAATATGTATTAGTTTACAGTAACATCATGTCAGCTCATTAGGCGCATCAATACTATCCGCTCCCTTACAGATGGCGCGAGGTTAGGCAATCCCTGCCCCTCCTGTGCGTGTCGGCGTAAGACTCAGGGCGCCTTATGAAGTGACAGACACTGAAAACGATTACGATTCTGTCTAACATTCCGACTCTCCTCCCGTAATTTCCGCAGGCCTGGTGTGCATGAAGTCCAGCAGCTCGGTGGTGGAGCTCGTCATGCTCCTGTGTTCCCAGGCAAGTCTGGCATCTTTATCTCCCCTTATCCCTGCCCTCCGCTTTGATTTATCAGGCTCACCTTGAGTGCCGTAAATCCGCGGCCCGGAGTGGACAGCGAGCCATCCAGCCAGCGCCTTATCTTTCCTTCACACCGCCTTGTTTACCTTTCCGCGTTCACCCCGTTCCCGAGCGAGGGGCGGAGAAAACCGGATAGAAAGCATCTTTTTGCAGCAAATATTGGTTTGAGGGTCAAGGGTGGCCGACCCGTCCGCGCCACCTTTGACCCGAGCCGCGGCCCCGGCGGACTGGGCCAAACTGATGAGGAGGGATAATGTAGATTTGATGGTGCTTTGCATTGATTATCCCTCTCCTCTCTGTTGTCTTGTGGGTGTTTTGTTGCCAAGTTTATTTAGCCGCCGCCAGATTCATGAATACTAATCCCGGGATCATAAGCAGGTGTGGGCAGATCAATGATGGCCGGTGTCGATAGATCACTCCAGGACGGCTGATGGCATCAAGAGACACAAAGCCACCAGAAGGCTGTTCGGTCGCTGCATTTTCGACCAGGAATCAATGCAAAATGTAAAAAGCATTTGTCATAAATGTTTTTTTTTCTTTATTCAGCCGTATTTTCAGAGGGTTGCCGGCAGCTCCTCTCATATAGACGCACCCAGTGACAAGGACAACAGATAGCAATTCGCCTCTGGCCCCCCGTTTGTTTGCGTCTTTTCCATTTAAAGCACCTCATGAAAAAACAAAGATCTGCGGTAATACAAAAAAACACTTCTGATTAATGACACCCTCTGTGCCACCGCTCTGCTTTTGTTTTATTTATTTATTATTTTTTTTTATCAGCTTTATTTTCCCAAACAAATAGTGCCTGTCACCTCGCTTTCTTTCCTCCGCCCTCCCCTACCCCCCTTTTAGCCCCTCTATCTGGGTTCCCTTCCTATTTTTTTTCTCTTCCTCTCTATAAAGGTGATGCAGTCAGATTGCACATCTGTTTGGACGTCAGTGGCCATGCATGGGTCCGGGCTAGTGGGACGCGCGGTGGGAACGTGAGCCTTATAACTGGGATACCAGGAGTGAAAGCTAGATAGGAAACCCAGAGAGAAGAATGACAGGCTCTAATGCACCTATTTGTCATATCTGTCAGGGTGTTGTTTAATGCTAATCTAATCAAAGGCAGAATCTTGGTGATTGCGCCGCTGCGCAGCTCCTTTGGTCCCCAGCCCAAGCTATTTCTTCTTTTCTCCAAGCTACCACAGCACACACAACCACCGCACACACAACCACCGCACACACGACCACCGCACACACAACGACAACCGCACACACAACCACCGCACACACGACTGCAGACACAATGACAACAACTGCAGGCATGACAACAAGTCAGTCATGTTCTCATAAGCAAACATTTCCTGCAGAAAGAAAAGACTGTGATTCTGTCCCTAATATTCAGGTCACCCCACTCACATGCATCAGGGTGACCAGAATATTAGGGACCCCTCTCAGTGTAACCCAGTACAGTCCAACAACAGCGTCACAAACTACAGTCCCAATAACAATCATTCAAACATGTCAACACCTCTCTCACACACATTCAATCACAATCCAACATAAAACTCCTCCTGAAGGGAGAACTGATTGCAGGGCTGTTGTATTATACTCTATGGTGGACACGCGCTGGTCGTAATCTTATGGCTGATTGTATGTATGTGTGTCTGTGATCATCTCACTAAAATCCCTGAAATGACTCCTTTTACAGTACTAAACATTTTGATAATACTTGAATATGCAAATATTCATTGCTTCCCCGGTTTAACTTCACTCTCCAGCTCATTTTGAGTGTTTGTGCAGTCGAGGTTTTGTGTCTCTAAACCATGACTGGCTCCGAACTACTTGTGATGTCACAAATCCTGCTCGTAGCACCACTTCTTTAATGTGATTTTTAATGAGCAGAGAGGCTTTTGACTGTGAAACTGACGCAGGACGTGATCCTGCACAGCCAAGTTCAAACATGCCACTGCAGCAAGAAGAAGAAGGGAAACAGGTTTTTGTTTGGACCAGATCCGCAGGTGGACCTCAATAACATCTGTCTGCCTTTCTCTGCAGGCTGGACCTCGTTCTTCACCTCCACCACCCTCAGGTTTGGACCCTCCTCCTCCGCCTCTCGCTGAAAAAGAGCCCGCCTGCTCCTCAAAGAGGATCAAGTTCCGGCCCCCACCGCTCAAAAAGACACCTGACTCTCTCGACAAGTAAGTGGGGACAAATCTCTGCACTTTTAGTGTCATTCACAGGTGAACAGAGATTATTCAGAGTTGGCTGATCAATATGTTCTTCAGTTCTTCTCCTTTGCTGGTATGAAAAGCTTCTTGTGCAGTCCAGACTGAAACTGTGACTCTGGTCCAATTGGTGCCAAAGGAAACTCAAACATGTCTGCCAGGTCCGTCTGGCTCTCTGATCCTCGCAGGACACCGTTCTCTCTGCTTTAACAGTTTACATCTCCTCACGCTGAGATTCTGCCGGGAAGCAGCTTGAAGACGGGACACAACACCGGCCTCCGATTGTTGACTTGGTTTAACACCAACTCTCACACAGAGGAACTTCTCATCCCATTTTTTTTAGTCTGAGACCAAAACGGCAACTTCATAAGATCCTGGTGGAAATCTCTGTGTGCTGAGTGGGTAGACGGCAGGGAAGTGGAGGAATCCCTGGGCATCCAGTCAAAAGCCTCCTCGCCTGTTTTTATTGGTTATATCTGAACGCATCCTAGCGCAGGACCAGCGGGTCAGGCGCTAACGTGGCTGCCATGTGTTCCGCTTGCAGGGTTCTGTCGGAGACGTATTTCGAAGAGCGTTTTGCCGAACTTCCAGAGTTCAACCCCGAGGACGTCCTCCCCTCGCCCACCCTGCAGAGCCTGGCCACCTCGCCCAGAGCCATCCTGGGGAGCTACCGCAAGAAGAGGCGCAACTCGACGGGTGGGACAGAAGCAGACGCTCAACTCAATAAGAACCTAAACGTGGATATGCAACGTACAGTAAAACCAATCAGTCCGGCAAAGTGGTGCTAAGACTGTTTTTCCTTCCACTGTGTTATCTTCCATCGCTCCCTCGCCTCCAGAGCTGGAGCTGACGGCAGAAGACCCCAGCTCACCGAGGAGGAAGACCCGCCGCCTCTCCAGCTGCAGCTCAGAGCCCAACACCCCGAAGAGCTCAGCCCGCTGCGAGGGCGACATCTTCACCTTCGACAGAGCAGGTAGGACACCTCCAGCAGGCACCTCTGATGCAGAGCCGCTCCTCTCGCTGAGCTCGCAGAGTCCTGATGGTTCTTCCATGTGTGACCAGGCACAGAGGGAGAGGACCTCCTCGGAGACTTGGACCGGGTCCCCTATTCGTCTCTGCGCAGGACTCTGGATCAGCGCCGGGCCCTGGTCATGCAGCTGTTCCAGGATCATGGCTTCTTTCCCTCAGGTGAAGCTCCTGTCTCACAGCGTCACCACCTACAGTTAAAAAGCTCCGTCCTGCCCGTTTACCATAAATAACCAGAAACTGTGCCCACTAGTGATCGTAATTATTAATTAAAGAAACTTGACAGAAATGAGAAACTGTGAATGAATGAAGTCCTGAATGATTTCTAGGGTTAGGGTTAGGGTTAGTGAAGGAGTCACGCTGACGGCAGGATTATTAAAGATGGGACCTTTTCACGCCTGTTTGTTGATGCAATTTCGCCTTCATATCAAACAACAGTGTACGGAAAATGTTGAATTCATAAATTCATAACTCCTCCTGCTCCACCTCTTCGCTCTCCAGCTCAGGCGACCGCCGCTTTCCAGGCGCGCTACTCCGACACCTTCCCCACCAAGGTGTGTCTGCAGCTGAAGATCAGGGAGGTCCGTCAGAAGATCATGCAGACGGCCACGCCGGGAACCCTGGAGCCCGGAGCGTCGGCGGAGGCCAGCGCCGCGCCGTCCCACAGCGTCTCTTTCAACCAATCAACCCGGGAGGATGCAGGGGCGGAGCAGCAAGAAGACAAAGGCCGGAGCCTCGAGGAGCCGAAAAACGAAGGTTCATAAGCCAGGAAGGACGATGACGAGGAACATTCACGGATCAGAGAGGAGAGAGAAGAGTGTGTCGTCCCACCATGTTCTTGTGTGTGTGGAACAGAACGTTGGCCCCGGCAGCATCTGTTCTACAGGCACTAATCTCCACTCAGACCGGGGCACACATGCATATGAATATGCTGGCAGATATTCAGCCTACTCCAGGTGCGCTTGATTTGTCTAATCAGACATTTAAAAAAACAAACAAGCCTCAAAAATGGACGAATCACAAGCGAGACCTGACGAGTCAGGTGCTTCCTGCAGTCACCTTTTCCTTTTCAGAATATCTTGAGTTGCAGCGGCGCCCGAGTCTGCGGCCTCAGCACATCTCCACGCTCGTCTGTAGGTGGACACACAAGCTCTGTGGTTACGCACTCTATCTCTCTGGCGCGCACACACACACACACGCACACACACACACACACACACACACTCACACACACCAAATCAGACTGTTACTCTTGGTGGGCGGTCCCCAGGAGACGCCGCCAAGGACCATGACACGCAAAGGCACTTTGTCACTTGTCATGCAGATGCAGTTTGCTGTTGCCAGCCAGCCAGCAGCCAGCCAGCAGCCAGCCAGCCCTCAGATGCCATTGACTTGACCTCCTTTTGGTCCTTCCACTCCTCAGCACAGTGGTCGGGACACAAACACAACCCCAACGACCTCCACTGATATTCCACAGCCCCTCGATGCTGCAGACAGCGCACACACACACACACACACACACACACACACACAGCGTATGGACACATCTGTGCAGTCTAAGCAAACACACACACACACACACACACACACACACACACACACACACACACACACACACACACACACACACACACACACACACACACACACACACACACACACACACACACACACACACACACACACACACACACAGTCAACCCTGGTCTGACCAAGCCATCGGCCTGCACAGTTTTTAGTGATTGTATCGAGAAGACGAGCTGAAAGCATGAATCCGACTTGTTCCTGAAAAACGAAGAAGACGGCGGCAGCAGCAGCAGTTGTGACTCAGTGTGACCAATCTTTGCACCCTCAGTGATTTGCCATTTTGAAAGACTGAACCGTCATTGGCGGGAGCTGATTAATACATCCATAAAGAGATTATGTTAAACAGAGACTATTGGTTGTGAGGCTTGGAAGAAGTCCAACACTGACGGCGCAGAAGAAGAAACCGGATGGAAGATCCATTTTCCAATAAAAGGAGACATATAAAAATAAAAGCGAATGAGGACATCATCAACAACATGACAAGCTCTCCCACCGAGAGAAAAGCAAACTGCTCTGAAGCTCCCAGTGGACACCATGTTGCTTTCTCTGGTCGTCGTCGCCGTGGCCTGTTCTTCTCTCGTGGCTCTATTGTGTTTCTTCTCCAGCATAAAGAAAATCACAATGAAAAAAAACAACTTTGGACTAAAAAGGGGACGAAATTTGTCTGTGCCCCCCCCCCCCCACACTTTTAATCGTACCTGGGGCGGTCCTGCCCCGCCCCCTCCCCCTACCGTTCCTCACCAGACCCCAAAGTGGGGGAGCAGGGGTGTTTGTCGTTTTGTAAAAACGTTGAAATCAGGTGTTTGCACAATATGCGCGGCCCCTCTGGTCGGAGACCGCCGCCGGTTAAATCAGGAAAGTATTGTTTTTAGAGATTGTTTTAGTAGAAAAAAAACTATAGCCTTGTTCCACATGTTACCAACCTTTCCCTTCCTCCCCACTCTCTCCCTTCTTTCAGCCGTTTGCCCTCCTACCCCCGTCACTCCCCCCCCACACCTTCTACTCTCCACCCAAACCCCCTACCCCCATTTCCCCGGACCCCCTCAAGTGTTGTTAGAAAGTGCCCTTAAGCACTGGTCCCGGGTCAAGCGCTATGTAGCTCAGGATGGTTCTGGTTAGGGTTAGTTCAGGGAAAGCAGATCCTAGACCAGCCCTGGAGGGCATTCTCTGGAGCCCTCCCCTCTTCCCTCAGTTCTTGACACTTTATCCTTTCCCATCAAATGGTGCAATAGGACATTTATTTTTTTGGGAATGGGTGGGTTACTTTGTTTGCGGGGGACGGCTCAGTGCCATAGATATGGAATCCCGAGCAGTCGGTCGGTCGGTCGGTCGGTCGGTCGTGAGAGGACGGAGCTGTCGTGACATTAACTATGGCTTCAAACAAAGCAGAATCACACAATTATTGTTCTTGTTGAAGAGATAGAAAGTATAACTTACTAAAAGTCAAAGACAATTTTTGATAGCACTTTTTGGCTCTTTGCTTCCTCGGTGAAGAGTGGGGGTAGTTATTATTATGGGTATCTCTTTTATTTCTCTGTATACAGTTGGATGTGTGAAAAAAAAAAAACTATATATACTGGTATTTCCATATATGTGCATTTAGGTCTGTGTGTGGGTGTGTGTGCATGTGGTGGCACATGCAGGCGGTGGAGCGACAGGCCCCACCTCCGTCTTTCATCACAGCAGCATTATCAATAGTATATTTTTCAGCGTATTCTGCATCCTATATTCCACTCTAGAGACAGTATTTTTATAGTCACCGCGACTATTTTGTCTGCCATTTTGACTGTTATCAAACTGTTCAGGATATATATGAATTATATATTCAGGATATATGAAACTATATAGATACACACAGGTAATAGAGGACTATCAATTCACATCTCTTTGGGATTCGGGCGGCGTCCATCAGCATGCGTGTGCAGTCACATGCAAGCGTGCACACACCCTTGCAGACAGACATATGTGCATACACACACATGTATGCGTGTACACTGTATGATTGTGCTTAAAAATAAACTGTCCTTTGGAGAAGGAATTTTAGGACGAGCGAGGTGAGTGTTATCTCATAAGCAGGCATGTTGACCATGTGCAATATTTCTAAACAACAAAAAAAAAACTAAATATTGAAAATATTAAAGAGCTAACACAACATCTCATGTTCTTTACTTTATTTCACATTTCTGATCTTATGAGGGGTTTGATTCATTTGGGACTAACAATAAACGCTGCTCCACCGCCGTCTCTCCTCGGTGCTTGTACAACTAATAAATAACCAGAGATGAGGCATGCTGAGCCACCAGGATGGTCCTCCACAGGCCTGGAATCTGCAGTGTGTACTTCTCCAGCTGGCCTCCACCAAGCGTCCGAGCATCGGGAGTGCTTATGGGATTACAGGAGCCTTTCAGATTCAGGTCATATTGGGTGAGAGGTGGTGTGAGGTAAGTGGACCGGGCCGTCAGCACCGGCTAACGCGTGAGCACAGGAGATGTTCCTGCATGCCATCCTCAAGTCCAAAATAAGCCTGCAGATCTTCATTAACCTTCCAGGCAAAGAACCCCACCATGACCAGGCTGAGGTGGATCAGAATGGCCCGTCATTTCAGTAAAGCCAGTTAAAAATCTTCAAAAATTTTATGTCTCAATCAAAGTTAACACTTAGAAAACATGGTGATTTTTGAAGAAAAAAAACCCATACCACTAACATGGAACACAATGGTAATCCAAGGTCACTTATATGTCTCATAAATGCCATGAAGTCTCCAACATTCTAAAACTTAAAGCCTCTAAATGCGCCTGGACGTGCCCCCCCCACCCGCCTCTCCCACCCATCCATTGTCAATTCATTTTAGTTTTGTAGTTGTTATTATTTGAAAGAGCCAAAGAAGCAGAGCTGCGCAACAACCAGCCCGAACTCCATCTCCCAGGTGGCATTGCGAGCGCTCTGCTTCTAGGTGTCTAGCAACAGCTATCACCCCAGACAGCCGGCGGCCACGGGAGCGGCGTTTCTCGGTGCGATTACCCGCTGCTGGTTCTCAACACGGACAGTCTGTTGGTAGAACGCGGCGGAGGAGAACCCTGAGCCCTGCGCAGAGATATGAGCGGCAGCGGGCGGCCCAGGACCAGCTCGTTTGCTGAGCCGCCAGGTGTTCCAGGAGCCGCCGCTGCGTCCACCGGATCAGCCGCTGCCGTGGGGAGCAGCACAGGAAAGACCGGGGTCCCACAGGCCTCCGGCAGCAGCTCGTCGGGATGCTCGAACCTGAAGCTCGCTAGTGAGTGTGCAGCAGCTGATGTGTGTCCCGGTCTTTCTGTGGAACTGAACGCACAGTGTTCTGGGCCCGACTGTCCCCTGCGGTTGAGTGTGTCACCACCCGGAGGACACTCGGTAGCGCTCCGTGCACTAGCCGCCAACCTGCTACTGTGCCAGCCAGCCAGCTAGCTAGCTAGCTAGTTAGCATGCTAACGTTAGCCACTTGTTTTGTATGTCACTGGTCCCCAACGTTTTCGGCTTTTGTCGTTGGAAGACGCGTTCGCGGTCACCTGCGTTACCCGGGAAAACGCCGCTTGCGCTGATGTCACGTTATGAAGCGGCGCTAAAGTGTCCGCATGCGTGCGCACTTCTCGGGCTCTTTGTGGCCGAGCCACATCCAAGCGTCTAAAGTTGGGTTCGTGGGAGCAGCCGCGGCGTCAGCTGCCAGCCTGGCCCGCCTGGAGACGAGGTCAAGGCGGGAAGCCGCCGCCTCACAAGGTCACCCGCCGGGCAGAAGCTCCGCGGCAGGTGGCCGACGTGCAGCCGGGGAGCGGGGCTGCTCGCTGCCGCGGAGGAGGGCTGCTATCACCGCGGTGAGGGCTGCGAGAGGGGAGCTGCGTGCTAATTTAGGCTCCGCCGTCCACTGGCAGGCGGCGGTGTGTACCGGCACCGTTACAGCCCGGACACGAGGTCAAATCCAGGTCACGGCAGAGCCGCCCGGGTGCCGCCGCCGCCGCCGCCCTCGGCCGCAGCGGGTGCTGGCGGAGGCCGCTCAGGCTCCCCTGCAGCTGGAGGGCGGCGGCGGCGCCTGATGCGCCGTCAGGTGTGGATGAGCGCAGCTGTGATTGGACGTCGTGAGTTGCTGGTAAAATCAAAGCTGCTCTCATGCTGAGCAGCGATCAGCACCTGAGGGGTGTCAGAGTATCAATGCTTTTGGGAATACGTCTTGTTGTCCAATATTTTTGCTCCAGTTTAAACCGTGTGACCCGAAACAAAGGAGCCAAAGAATTGATCAGCAGCCTGTCTGCCTGGGTGAATAATTGATTACTATTATTGATGAGCCACGTGGCTGCCGAGACCAGTAGACTCATTAAAGGTTGTATATCAGTACAAGTGTTTAAACAGCTGATGTAAACGTCCCCACGAAGCCGTGAGGCGTCTGTGGAGCCGTCAGCCTGACGGGGTCAAGGTGTCCCGGATGTCTCGTGGGCTTTTCAAACACACTAATACAGGTTAGGTCAGGCCTAGCAAACATGTAGCAAACGCTTTCCTTCCTCATGCTACATTTGCAATCGTGCACGACACATGCAAAGTTAAATATTTGCAATTTCCCTCCTAAATTGAGCTCAAGGAGGAGATGAGTTCCGCTGCAGTCGTAGAAAAGTCCCCGCGCATCACTGTGTCAGCTCCAAGACGTGGATGCGACGATGACGTCACTGCCACGTTCTGTTTTTAATGAAAAGCGGGCAAGGGCTGGGGAATCGAGAAAGTTGGGATTTAGACTGTAATAGATTATCTGCAGACACAGAACGGCAGTTATGTGATATGTTACAGAGACATGATGAAAGTGATGGCGGTGCCAGAGGCCTGCTTGATTCATGGCTCAGACCTCAAACACTTCATGCAGTTTTTTTGGTTACCAACTCTTAGTTTCCTGAAATGAGCCGTGTTCCTCTGGGAAGTGGAACCGCTTTCTGAGAAACAATAGACACTCGGTAGAAACTTGGTAGCAGAGTTTCTCCCCACAGAGAAGTCGGCCTGGTTAACTTCAGGGAGATCTTGCTGCATTAAACTGCATATTAATAAGGTAAACGTAATTCTCTGGAAGCTACTTTGCTTCAAGAGGAGAAGTTCATGTTTGCAAAATAGTTAATAGATGAGATGTTATCACAGAAAGTCAGCTGCTTAACGCTGGCCAGGGTCGCCTGCCTATGATGAGGCATGCTCGTCGTTTTTGAAATGAAACCTTACTGGACTTTATAACACTGATATGCATGTTTTTAAAAAGCAGTGTTTTTCATTGTTACTGCTGCAAATGTGTGAGGAGCGAGGGAGGAACACGGGAGGAGCGACGGTACCCTCTCGGTACCTGCTATCAGGCACTAAGCAGCAGCAGCAGCAAACACTGACCGTGACAGAGGCAGAACGAGGCCTCGTCTGTGCTGTGATTGGCTCCTGACCTCAGGCAGGTTTCAAGTTCGTCAGTTATTTTTGATTTGACGAAATTAATTGCCGCATGAAAAGACACCTGATGTCTGCAGCGTTTAGAATGGAGCAGCAGCGGACGAGTGACCACAAACACACCTCAGCACTGATCAGTACCGGGTCATGGAGGTGGAGAACCCAGTGACCCAGTCACCTGCAGGCCTCAGTCTCAGCTGTAACTCCATCACCGCGGCGCCTGTTGGATGACTCAGCACGCGGCCGGGATCGCGGCCAGAGCGTTTGCGGGCGGATGCTCTCGTCACGCGGCTGAGCGCCGCCTCAGTGAGCGCACGGTCAAGCTTTAAGTATGTGGTCGCGGTCGGCGTGGCGGTGACGGCGAGATGATTCAAACGCCACCGGTCAGCTGTCGAACATTTCTCACGCCATCGCAGACCAAGAGAAGCACGGCAGAGCTGCCGCTTTCAGCGCCGCATTGGTCCAGACCACAGAAGCCGAGCTCTGAAAGTTATTGGGTCATTCGCAGGGTGCTCAGCTGAGAAGAAACGAGAATATGCTTCATCCACGTTTGTGTGCTTTCACCTGCGTCCGTCCGTCCGTCCGTCCGTCTGCAGGGTTCTTAGCCAACTCATCTAAAGGAAGAATGAATCACACGTAACAGAACGTTTGTTTGTGTGTGTGTGTGTGTGTGTGTGTGTGTGTGTGTATGTTGCTTCTTCATGGATGGGCGGAGCTACGCTTCCTTGGCGGGGCGCTCTGGTCTTCAGCAGTTAAGCAGCAGAAATGGTCGTCCGGCGTCACTGTTAAAGCAGGCGCAGACAAAGTTTTTCATTGGTGCTGCAAAGGTTGTGAGCGAGTGAACAGAAAGTGAAGTAGTGAAGCAGCAGCGAGGAGGATGCCTTTGCCGAGCCCCCGATGGTTTCACTGCAGCTCAAGATGACTAATTCTGAGCTGGGAAATCCATTTTGAAGGCTGATGAAACTGCTCAGCACCACAAGGTGTTTCTGCTCCTCGGAGGAACGGCGGTTCTGCTGTCATCTACTGAGAGTTTCCATGGTTCTGCTCCGTCTCTGAGACGGATGCCGAACGTGCTCCTGGGTCCAGTGACCTGCTTATTCCTTCACAGCAGATGATGTAACGCAGTAATCCTGCGTGAAGGACTTATGTCACTCACAAAAATGTAGCGGGTGACGGGAGCTGGCGGCCTATTTTTCACACTTTCATGAGTCGGCGTCTTGAATGTGAGCTGTGCGAGCGCGAGGCCGCGGACGGGCGACGTCCACCGACCGCTGCATGTCATTAGCCTAAATACTTAGAGCGCCGCTGGCGAGCTGGTTTAAATGTCAGGGTGTCGTCGTGGCGACCGTGTAGCAGCAGCACCGTTTCAGCTCTGATGACGTCACACGTTGTCACACAACACAGCGGCTCAGCAAGCGTCGGCTTCTGCTGCTTTTACTCGGGAACGAGCGCTTCCGCCTTGAAAATCGGTTTTTATCTTTGATACATGCAGAAAAGTGCTCGGAACGTGTTGGTGTTTCCCTTCACCCGATGTAACCTCTCCGCTTCTGGTTTCCTAGGAGACAGCGGGAAGGTGACGACGGTGGTGGCCACGCCGGGTCAGGGGCCGGACCGCCCGCAGGAAGTCTCGTACACCGACATAAAGGTGAGCGGGGAGCTTCATGCAGCCTGTGACGAAGCCCGCCGGGACGCCGATGGTGCGGCGTCGAGTCGCTCGCTGCTTTTGCCCCTCCCCCTCTTTGATGTTCCTAATTAACACTTCTCTAACGGTGTGAACTTTCATATCATCAGTCTTTACTGCCATTTAAGTGACCAGTATTTGAACGAGAAGAACTCTGAGACACAAACCCGATGCACCGGTTTGTAGTGGTCATACGTATTATTTTATTGATATGATTTTTCAGACAGATGCTTCCAGTGAGCTTCACTCCAAAGTCTAAACAAAAGACTCACTGAGAACCAGCTCCTACTGCTCGTCTGACGTTGAATCCTCCTCAGCAGGTTGTCAGTCTGCCTCGGTTGTTCATTTTTCATAAACAGGAAATCTGATCATCGTCATCTGGGTTTTACGTTCCACAAACCGCTGGATCGAGGAGTTCAGGCCGCGATCGGCGCTACGTTGGTAGCTTTCACCTCTCAGGACCGAGGAGAGTCCGAATGCCTCCTCGGTGACTAGTTGTTGTGTGTTTGATTATGTTGATAAGCAGACAGGTCCTTCCTTCGCTGTGCCTGGACTCAGACCCAGTCCCCAGCGTGTGGAACCTCCAGGGACGACGTGGTGATCAACAGTCCGATTGATTCTCTCCTTTTCTAAAAATCCTCGCTGCAGGTGATCGGCAATGGCTCGTTCGGCGTGGTGTACCAGGCTCGGCTCATCGACAGCCAGGAGATGGTGGCCATCAAGAAGGTTCTGCAGGATAAGAGGTTCAAGGTATTGCTGTCATTTCTACACATGACCCCTGATCTGATCCTGGGTCCGAGGTCGTCGTCTGTGTGCACGTTTAGAGGCGACCGCCAGCAGGTTTGAATCCCGTGGAAACTCGTCTCTGCGGCTGGAAATGACATTTAAAAAAAATGCTTAACAGGGCTTTGATTTAACTGGATGTCCTTATTTGATACTCAGGTGTTCTATGAATTTGCTAATCTGGCTCCGCCCCCCCTCTACGTACTGGCACTCGCCTGCTGAGAAACACGCCTCTCCTCCCTGCTCCTCATTAGCTGCTCGCTAATAAGGAGTGATGAGGAGGCCATCGTTTCTACACGTGAACGGTTTAGAAAGCCCCGCCTCCATGGGCAGTGGTGATTGGTTCCTCTCGATGTAGGAGTGGTTTTCCTGAGATGTTGACCTGAGTCATTGTTCACTGTAGAGTGAAGCAGAATTCTCCTGATGGATGAGTTTACATGATGTGACTCATTACACACCAACATCATCTGGATCTTAACGACGTCAAAAATGGGAACTTTAAGATCCGTCCTGAGGAAACGTGTCAGGCTTTATGGTTCCACATCTTCTTGAGGGTTCACTCAACTTCATTCTTGTCTGTGCAGAATCGGGAGCTACAGATCATGAGGAAGTTGGACCACTGCAACATCGTCAGGCTACGTTACTTCTTCTACTCCAGCGGAGAGAAGGTGAGGAGCAGCTTAGACACCAAATATCAAAAACAGGATAAAAGCACTTCACAAGGTAACTCTGAGCTACTGAAGCGGCGCTCATCCTGTGCTCATGTGACCATCTTCACACACTCTGATCACTTATGACCGTCGAGGACAGCAGAGGAAATGATGTGTGAACGTGAAACATGAGCTCATATAGAAAATGTGTAAAAAGAAGCCTTGAAAAGGGAAGCATTCATTTCTGGGGCAGATTAAAATAGAAATGAGAGTGTGTTACTGGAAACATGATTCAGTGTGCGTGCGCGCATATGTGTGTGCGCGTGCGTGTGTGTGTGTGTGTGCGCGCGTGTGTATGTGCTCCTGTGGTATTTAAAGGCAGAGGTTCGAGTCCGTGGGCAGCCAGTTTGTTGCTAATGGGATCACTCAGTATGCTGGTATGAAACCCTCTGTGGAAGCATGTGTGTGAGTGAAGATGAACACAGCTTATAGAGTTGTACACACACACACACACACACTCTCACGCTCTCAATAAAACGATGTCTCCATCCAGAAAGATGAGGTGTATCTCAACCTGGTGCTGGATTTCGTCCCTGAGACGGTCTACAGGGTCGCCAGACACTTTAACAAGGCCAAGAGCATCATTCCTATCATATACGTGAAGGTACAGTCCTCTTCATTATGCACAGTTTTACCATCACTTATCGTAGTCGTTTTATTTCCTCAGGATTTTACACTTGACCCACTCAAAATCCCACATAGTATTTTTAGTGGTATCATAAATGCATCTTATGCAAAGTGCACAAAAGCAAGGCAGCTAATTGGTCAGTGTTTGTGTTTTCTGCAGCTTTGATTTAACGTGTGTGTGTGTGTGTGTGTGTGTGTGTGTGTGTGTGTGTGTGTGGTGATGTCACGACCCCCGCAGGTCTACATGTACCAGCTGTTCCGCAGCCTGGCGTACATCCATTCCCAGGGTGTGTGTCACCGAGACATCAAGCCCCAAAACCTGCTGGTCGACCCAGAAACCGCCATCCTCAAGCTGTGCGACTTTGGCAGGTGAGCCGCCACCAAGCCGGCGGGTTCCGGTGCTCCGGACGCACGCGGCAGAAGTGGCGTCGCAGTCGGTCCCGTTAACAAGCGCAGAACCGGACCTCAGCAGAGCGCCTCGACCCCTGATGGCACGGGCGTCTGGAACCTTCAGTCTTAGCCGTGGTTCAGTGTGACTTCCTGTGTCTCCTCAGCGCCAAGCAGCTGGTCCGCGGCGAGCCCAACGTGTCGTATATCTGCTCGCGGTATTACCGAGCCCCCGAGCTCATTTTCGGCGCCACGGATTACACGGCGAACATCGACATCTGGTCAGCGGGCTGCGTCCTGGCGGAGCTGCTCCTCGGACAGCCAATTTTCCCCGGCGACAGCGGCGTGGACCAGCTGGTGGAGATCATCAAGGTGAGTGTGTGTCCATCAGGGTTCGTGCTTCTCTGGCGTTGGTTGGCTTCGCCGCTACTGGGGCACCAGTGGGTGATTTCGGGTTAACGTTCCGCCTTTGCAGGTTCTGGGAACCCCGACGAGGGAACAGATCCGAGAGATGAACCCAAACTACACGGAGTTCAAGTTCCCTCAGATCAAAGCCCATCCATGGACCAAGGTGAGGAGATGCAGGAGTCGAGCGTTGTCATGACGATGCTCTCAATCGCTGATGATGAGCACCACTGCACAGTCTAGGAAGCGCTCACATAAATATTGATAATAGTGATTAGATGTGGAGGTGTCAGTCGACCATCATGATGATGTCATCATTTCTGGATCCGCTTGGAATTTCACTGCAAAGCAGATTCCTTCCTGCTGCCTCACAAAGTGGATGTGAGAGAGTGAGCAGATGATGAGAGCAGAGCAGCACATCTGTGGACACCTTCCTCCCACGCAGCTGCTCGCTCAAGTGCTTTAACTTGCCGCCTCTGAAAGTCGATTAACCTCCACACCTGAAGAGCGCGGAAACAACTTGAAACCGAGAGAAGTGGAACTCGAATATTTACTAGCGAGCGCGGAGCCCCGCCTCTGCTGGCGGCCGCCGCTGCTCGCCTCTCCTCTCCTTGTCCTTCTTTTTGAAGCTTGAAGATGGAGTTTGAACAGCTAACACGTCAGTTTGTCCAGGAAGAAGTCCTGACCGCTTCATGCCAACGTGGCCCGAGTTACGCTGCGTTTCACGTTAGCATGACTGGTAGTTTACGCGTGTCGCTCTCGTCAGGTGTTCAAGCCCCGCACGCCCCCGGAGGCCATCGCTCTGTGCTCGCGGCTGCTGGAGTACACGCCGGCCTCGCGCCTCTCGCCTCTGGAGGCGTGTTCGCACGCCTTCTTCGACGAGCTGCGCCAACCCAACACACGACTGCCAAGCGGCCGCGAGCTGCCCATGCTCTTCAACTTCAGCACTACAGGTACAAACACACACGCACACACACACGCAGAGCCGAACAGCCGCAGGGATCCGCCATGTTTGATGTTCTGCACTCGCGGTTCAGGAGAAACCAGCCTCTGCTGGAAGGCCAGTCACCATCAGGGGCTGCTGTGGTTTGTTTGGGTCCTTGAACGCAGCGCGGCGCTGCTGTCTGTGGCTTGGCTGCCTGTTAACGTGACTCATTATGAAATGGCGCGCTTGTGTCTCTGCAGAGCTGTCGATCCAGCCGCAGCTGAACTCCGCCCTCATTCCTCCTCACGCTCGCGCTCATTCTGCTGCTTCCGCCCACGGTAGGAAACTCCCGCTACTCTGCTCATCCTGTTACTGTGAATGCTCAGATGCATTTGTAGGCAGCTGGAAAAACAAGAGAGGTTGATATGAAATGTAGCAAATTTCTGAAAAACTAGATATGAATAACGACATGGAGGCGCGAGCAGCCGTCAGGCTAAAAGCTGCTGAAACCGTCGGCAGCGACTCCCTGACTAAACATCAGTCTACTTCACGTTCCTTAAGAGAGCCTTTCCTGCCCGGCATGGTGTCCCTCTACCAGCCTGAAACATGCTAGCAGCGGCTGGTGCCGCAGGGCTGGGCCGCAGGGCCGAGCCACAAAGACCAGCTCTGGACTCCTGCTCAGGAGTCAATCAGCGGTGTGGAAGGATTTTCCACTCAGGAGAAACGGTGACTCAGCAGACGAGGCTCATCTCGCACGCGAACAACGCGAGAGCCACGTCGACCGCTTGGGTGACCAAGAGCCGCGTCGTCCATGGCGCCGGACGCCGGCTCACCGGCTCCCACCAGCTCCCACGGGCCTTCGCCCAGCGAGGAGAAGCTGGGCGGCGGCGCTGAGGAGTAAAAAACGTTTGCGCTTAGACACAGGAAACGTGGCCCGTTACTGTACCGAGATGCTCATTTAAATCTGTCTCTCGGTTACAAATAACAGACTCGCTCAATCGCAGCTCACTGAGCTGAATACAAATCATATCTGCAGTTCATCCTTGGCCAAAGAAATGATATGTTGTAGTCAAAGGGGGCGTGTTGGTCTGCAACAACAAAAAGATATAAAGTTTAAGGACTTAAAAGAGGAAACGGGTCGGAACCACTGGAGCCTTTTTGCAACCAGGCTCAGATATCAACCACGTGGTGGTGATAGATGAAATATGCAGCCAGCAGTCGTCATGGCCATGCTGAGGTAAGAATTGAATGTGCCACACATGAATTCATGAGCACAGCCTCAGGTTTGGTGATGATGTCATCACACTGTTTTAAGGGAGAGTCTGGTCCATGTCTGGTTCTGACGGTCCCGCAGCGTCATTCTGGCTCAGAATGTGTCAGATCATTTGCATCAAAGTCAAAGATTTCCCCATAAACAACCACGGAACGGCGCCCACCAGTGGCAGCAGTCAGTCATGACCCGGACTGGGGTCTCAGGAGTGTGCGAGCGTGCATGCGTGCAGATGGATGGACGGACGGATGGATGGATATATAGATAGATGGATATATAGGTGGATATATAGATAGATGGATATATAGATAGATGGATATATAGGTGGATATATAGATAGATGGATATATAAATAGATGGATATATAGATAGATGGATAGATACTGACTGACGTCCTGCTCTACCTTCTGTCTCCTGCAGATGGCCCCGGCTCCGATTCCTCTCAGCACAGTTCAGTACCCGGATCCCTTAACAGCATCTGAAGCAGCCAATCACCCGCCTGCTTGCCTGCCTGCCAGCCTCACCCTTATAACACACACACACACATACACACACACACACACACACACACACACACGTCACTGCTTTCCTCCGTGCTGCTCGCTCCTCATCTCAGATTATGATTTTGTACAGTAAATGCTTTGAATGAACCATCAGTTCTCACAGCAGGAGATTGTTACACACACACACACACACACACACTCACGCTGCTGCTAGGGTGGTATGTGAAGGTTCAATAGTGGGGGCTGGTCCTCTGTAATATAACCTTTTATTTTTTTTAAACATTTTCCCTCCTCTAATAGCGCAGCAG
>CAAKHG010027532.1:7500-11282 GCA_901007715.1 Dactylopterus volitans | reverse complement strand
CCTGATATAGGACGGGCACGCACACGCACACACACACACACACACACGCACACACACACACCCTAACACTGACAGCAGTGAGGAGTTGCTGTACCCTCCACTCTACCAGCCAGTAACTATGCTCAGATGCAAATTCAAATGTCCTCTCCATTTTTCCTCAGAGGCAATGTCAGCTTGGTGAACGAGTGGGATCTTGAAATCAGGTATTTGTTTTTACAGATTGTTGTGTTTACTGACTGTGCTGAATTATTGGAAGGCCCTGGGAGGGGCAAATGCACACAATGTACAGAAGACACCAAAGAAAAACAACTTTTAGAGTACAAATTTCATTTTTTCTCTTTTCTGTAGCTTCTATCAAATTAATTTGTGTATGTGGTAAAATCGATCGCCGATTGCAAATGACGCTACCTATGAAATTTGACACAAATAGATGATGCTTCATAGAATGACTAGATTAGAATATTACTTTATTGATCCTTTGCAGGAATCACTTTGTTGCAGCTGCAGAACACTCCCAGAAACAACCAACACTACAAACAAAAGCAAAAGACTTAATAAATAGAAGCAAATAGCAAAAAACACTTTGACTACTAAAATAACATTCACTATATGCATCGCATGCAAAATTAATGCACCTAATCAGTCAGGTTAAGAGGCAGACTATATGCATGGTTATTATTGTGCATTAAAAAGTCTAATGGACACTGGCAGGACGGATTTCCTGCTGCGTTCAGTTCTACACTGAGGTTGTATCAGTCTGAGGCTGAAAGTGCTGAGTGAAGGTGCTGTGAGAAAATTACACTGAGTATAGTTCACGAGTTCATAATCTTATGTAAATAAATTTGTATGGTTAAAGTGAATAATACGTTAAAGGAATGTGCTGATGTGTGATACACAAGCTATGAGTTCATTAGTTCATTGTTTACGTTTTATTTCTTTTTTCATGGTGAAACTAAAGTTTCCTGGTTTGCGCTGCTATAGTGTTATAGCAGGGTTTGATGAAGGTATGTGGAGCTGAGTGGACACATGGTTCACCTTGCTAATTAGGTGTGTATGGACAGTTATCAAGTGGAGCTGGTTGCTAAATGCAGGACCTCTTTTCATGGCCAGCAGGCAATGAGATATTGTGTTCAAGTTGCTAATGTCTTTCACATTGTTTTAAGCCCAATGGGCATATGCACATATCTTAGTTTCATATATTGTTTTTTTCTTGTTAATTGCAATGCAGTTTTCCCAGCGTGGGAACTGAGGAATGCATAACAGACGAGACATTCTAAAGTAATCAACGCCCGTTTAAAGAACCAACCTGGGTCTGTTGTCGTGGAGAGAGCTACACTGAACATCCTAACGTCACCCCAGCTCAGCCTCCAATGGTGCAGCACGCCCTCGTAATCAGTTTGCTCAGTCTGGTTCTGTCCCTAGAGTCCCATCCCCCCAGCACACCACACCAAAGAAAAGTGCAGTGGCCACCACATTCTGATAAAAGGTGCACAGAGGAGGTTAACCTTCTCAGAAAGTACAGTCTGCTTTAACCGTTCTTATTCACCACTTCCACGAGGCTGCGCCAGTCCAGTTTGTCATCCAGCTGCACTCCCAGGTACGTGTAGCCGGACACAGCCTCCACCTCCGTGTCTCAAACATCAACTTCTATAGGTGACGGTGAAGAATAATCTACAGAAAATGTTTTCGAATAATTACAACTTTGAAGCCTCATAAGTCGTTCATAATAATACTCTCAATTTTGCAATCAAAACGCTGTCAGACTTTATAAGCTGGAGCTAGCTTATAAATTCAGCAGCATGAGCTGGTTGAAAACTCTCTTGCTGACTTTTTCCAATGACTGTTTCCATGTAAGCTATTTAAAATTGCTAAGATTGGCCAAGATGTCTGATGAGACTGTCATCTCAAGAAAAAAAAAAGCAGGCCATGTCCCAATGAAAAATTTGACGATTCTGTAATATAGATAGGACAAATACGCAGTATAACGTTGCAAATATTTAAAAAAATTGGTGCTACATGATCAAGCAAACAAAAAAATGGGCTTCACACAGGAATCAAATATTTGGGACTAACTGTTAGATAAGTCAGAATGCAGGTTAGACAGCATGTGAAGGAGCAAGAGGTTGGTGCAGCAGTGAGCAACAGGATAATACAGCAATGCTTTTATGGGGTCCATGGGTTTGGTTTCCTGCAGTAAGAGTTTAAACCTAAACCTTTACAGGACAAAACACAATTTGTTTTTCTATCCCTCATTTATGAGTAGTCTATTGTAAACATGGAGAGGGATTTATTTTAGCGACTGTTTTAATTAAGATATTTTCATACGGCACAGGCAAAGGTCTCTTATTTGGCATTGTAACTAGTTACCAGACTCAATAACTTTAATAATATTACCAAAACAGAGTGAGTATCAAGTTACATTACTCAGTTACTGCCTAAAAGTAAGAGATTACCCCCAATGCTGGTAATAATGACAACAGAGAAGCAGGAAACCATGTGATGTTGATACACAAAAAAGAAATCAAGGAAGGGGAGGCGGTTGGGTCACACGAACGCATTCATGCAGCAGACAGTTTTAGATTGCAGAGTGGGGCCGAGTGGTCCGAGGTAGTTATCACTTCAGCATGTACAAATCAATATTTGAAGAGTCAGATGGACATGGCAACAACAAAATTGACATTTTAATGCATACATTTTTCTTGCTTGTCCACCCACAGTATACTGACATGTAAGTCGACTGACATCAGCTGGACTGGAGTCCTCCAGCCACCGGCCTCAGGATGAGGAGGCTTCACATGTCTTGAACCCTCATTTTCAGTCTTGTAGTTTCCCAAGTAGCATCCCTCATTTTAGATCAGCTTCCTCTCGAGTCTTCACACTCGCGCTCACAGCAACAGACTCAGTCCCTTTACATTTCAGCCTGGGTTTGTATACATGATCTATTGTTATTTGTAACACCCTGTCTGGCAGCAGAGGTGTCTGCTCAGCATATCTTTGACCCTTTTTGGATGAATTTAGACAGTTTTCACCTTGCTCTCTTTTGTCTTCACTGATAGATCATAAAATGACATTTAACTGAACTGAAAAATTACCGCATTAAAGTTCAAAATAACTCTCTTGTTTCAGCCCATGTATGCCAACTCGCTCTTGATTGCTCACCTGAATTTATTTCCATCCTTGGTGGCAACAGCTCACCAAAACTACAAACTACAAACACACAAAACTACACCCATTTTCATCATGGTCAGGAGAAGGTAGTAGATGTATCTTTTATTTTTGATTTGTTGGATAATAATCACACATTATTCTACATTTACCATGGTATGATGAACTCACGCCCTTACCTTTTCTGCTATTACTCATCAAATATTGTAGAATTAAAGAGGAATTTGGAAAAAGACAGACAGCTTGAAAGTAATTTTATGTTGTATTTTTGGAAAAAAAATTCCCAAAGTTAACGTCATTACAAAATTTTGGTGGCTTATGAAGTGCTGCGTTTTTCCTTTAAGATGATCCACACATACACAGGACTTGATTTGCACAATATCTTAATCTGAAAAATTGTGTCAAAGTATTTCAAACTAATCTGAAGATCTTGAACAGTAAAAACAAATCAATGTGTTGCAGGCATTCCAAATTTGAAAGTATCCCCTAAAGTCAAGGGGTTTTACATGTTGCTGCCTCGGTTATTGTGCTGATCAGTTTTGAATTCAACACTTAATCAAACTTCCCCAGAAAGAGTCACGAGTGATGTATTTCTATGCATATATTACACACCAATT
>CAAKHG010027532.1:0-2500 GCA_901007715.1 Dactylopterus volitans | reverse complement strand
CCTATTCCTACAGTTCTGTTATTGCAGGTTCTTACACACTAACTCTTGGGTTTCCCGTCATGCCATGTCTTGCACTCATTGGTTCTCATGACTGTAGGCTGCTGACACTTTGCAGATATCTAGCAGATTAGATATTTAGGATCTGTCAGCAACACACGAACATCTTTCACACATTACAATTTGTGACCGTTGATGGAATCCCGATTCAGCTCCAATCTGGTGCTTTTTCGTCGAGATCTGGTGTTTACAAAAATCTGGCTTAAAATCCGCATAGAACTAGACATAAAGGCACAGTTGTATTAAACAGGCTCCGCGCCATCATCTTAAACTCGAAAGGTTGATGTAATCAACCATCCTTTCATTTGAAAGGTTGATCCAATCAGTACTCAGTAAGGAGGTCACATTTAATCACTAAGTCAATCTATTTACTTAGAAATATCCTCACTGTAAAACATGCATGTATAAAATGCAGTTCTTAAGCAAATGGCAAAGTTATTGCTAATTGTGGATTTGTCTGCATCAGCCCACATATAGATCAGAGGGCCTGCTGAGTTAGGATGTCAGTCAGGGTGACAGAGACGTTCACATTTACATGCAGCGTGAACGACATCCATACACAGCACTGAGTCACGATCACACACACCCCTGAAGAGGTATTGCTCATTCTGTCCAGTTGGAAAACATCTCCCAAGGGATGTGATCTTAGCCGCTGACAAAGACCCTGACCTTTGGATCATATTGTGTGTTAACACATCGCATACTGCATGGCTGTGCAGTGTTACAGTATTAAAGACAAATGCCCTTCACACAGCAGCTTTGTGTTGTGAATTAAAATGAACCAATGTTTCTCTCCACACACCTGCCCACTAGGGGGCGTGCATGTGTGCATTCCACTCCTGCATATCCCTCAGTTTGCATGTGCCCAGCAGCATGCCTACTCATGATTTCAGCCAAAACAAAGGCAATGTCTGAACTTCTTTTTGATGAATCTGTTCATGAATCATGTGTATGGGTGCAGTATTAACACATCCAGATTACAGCTATATCCAGTATATTTTGTATTTCATTAATCCTGGAAATGCTGCCATCATTGATGGATCCTTAACGAGTGTTCAAGTGAATTTCCAAAGCAGAATTTACTTAAAGAATTTATGGCGCAGTGGCTGGCTCCTCTCTGCTAATGCCGCCCCATCACCATGCATCTGCTCGCTGTCTCTGGATTGTAATTGCAATGCCATTCAAGTGACAAGCTGACATGCTAATATGAAGCAGCAAAACCACACCGCGACAGAAATCACTGCTGACTGAAGGAGGGAGGAGTGAAGTCTCTCCGGGCTCGCTCAGCAGCAGCAGCAGTGGGAACATGGTTTAGAAGAATGGCGGGGCAGGCGGGTACGCAGGCGCTCGTCCTGTGTGGCCTATGATTGATTGTCAGCTTTGAGTGCTCAGCCCTGCATTCTTTGGATATCTTGATAGATTAGCATATGCTGGGCTGCTTGCCTTGACCTTTGCACAATAATTAACCCTTTGATGCATTACATGGGTCAAAAGTGACCCGGCTGAGTTTTTATCTTCTACATCTTTGCGATAAATTAATTTCATCACTCAGTATTCCAGGTATTCCTCAATTAACTTGTTTTTGATCATAATACATCCTTATTTTATTTTTTCCTTTCTTACTTTTTGAATAAAAACCCTTTGTGTATCACTGCCCTTCTAATGCACAACATGGGTCAAAAACGACCCGCATTCATTTTCCAGGTTATTTCATGTGTGGCTGAGTGTTTCTATGATATACTTTTGAAATAAATTAATTTTATCATTTACTCTCCCAAATATGCAGTAAATATCTTGTTTTTGTTTAGTACAAGTCATCATTTTTAATTTTCCTTTCTTAAGTTTTGAACATGCACAGTTTTTGTAATTCTACAATAAGTTTCAGAAACGACCCGCATGCATTTACTGCAGCCTTTGGTGGGAACTGTGAATTGTGCTTGTGTCAGACATTTCACAGCTCATTACAGTGCCCTTTGCCCATCTAATACCGACATGTAAGTGTTGTTTTTCAATTGTTCTAACATTACCTCAGAAAAAAATTGATTATGTTTAGGTTACCTTGATAGTGAGTAAATTACTTTTCAGAAAGTTACAAGTAATTACTATTAGCTTGCTTGCTGTTGACATATCCTCCTTTAGTTAGCCAATTTTATTGTACTTGGCTTACCTAACTACATAGCTAAGTGGATTGCTAGGCGACTAAGCAAAGTAGTTTGCTAAGCTACCTAAGGAGTTAGCGAAGCTACATAGCCAAGTCACCAAAACTATGTGTGTTTATGTATATCGATGTGCATCTGAAATTATTATTGTGCTTTTGATTTTCTTTATCCAGTGTATGGCTGCTGGTTTTACTGCTGAGGTGGTTGTAGCGATGCTGCAGGAAGAACCAGATGAGGAAGATGAGGAAGCAATTTGTCCTGGTTCGGAGTCAGAAACCTCTGAT
>CAAKHG010027528.1:0-12562 GCA_901007715.1 Dactylopterus volitans | reverse complement strand
TTTCCACGGTGATGGTATCAGAGTAATATGTCTCCCTGCTGATAATTACTCATCTATGATAATTTCCTGGTAATACGTTTTGCTGTTGTCTCCCCTTTTGTTCTGGGAAATGCCGAATAGTCAATATCAACAGTAAGGACAGTTTGAACAGAATCAACAGTCTTTTGATAAACAAGTGAGTGAAGAGGCAGAAGCAAAATGCTTTAAATATGAAAGAAAAACAACTCCAAAAACAAACAAAAAAATCACTCACATTTGTAAACCTCAAAAATAGTTTTGCAGTCATTCTGAAAAGCTGAAGTGAATTACACATTTTTAAATTAATATTTTCATTGTCCCATATTTTGTCCCCAACAATAGAAATAAATCTCCTTTTAATGTCTTTTTGAGCTTGTACAGTTAATTTATGGACACGTCTCAGATCATATTTACTCTTAATTGAAAAGCAGTTTTGTATGGAGTCTGAGGGAGTGACTTTTAATTTGCTCTGAACATTATTTGCATTATATTATAACAAAGCAAGTCATAACGATCGATCTTGTTAACAATACATATGGCTCATTTTGTGTAGTTTAGCAATTGAGTTTTTAGTTGCTTAAAAGGGTGAAACCCACAATTCCAAACAATAATGCATGAAAGGAAGAATGATTAATTATCTTTAATCCTTATCTTTGTTGACTTGAAACATATTTCCTCATGATCGTGGGATTCGCCTGTTTGCTCAGTGCAGATTCTCACCATAGCATCCGATTCAAGACAATTCGTGGGACACAAAGTATTTGATGACTGACGGGCAACATCTCTGTTCACGCATGAATATATATTGCAGTGGCAGAGTTCAAGAATCACAATTCGAGCTTTATCACACTTTACCCGGTTCTTCAAAAATACTTGACACTCATGGTTTTTCCAGCTGTGCGCGGGGAGTGTTTGAAATGTAAAGAGTGAATCCCATCAAGGCTCAACACGGTTGATGGATGACAAATACTTGTCTCTTTCCAGGACGAGTCAGGAGGGACCGGCACATGTTGGAGCGTGGCTGTGACATCCTTTTCCTGGGCTGCGGATGCCTCTGTACTGGGAACCACAGCACTAAATTTAACTGGTGACATGGAGATGAAGTACAATCAATTAATGATACAATAATAATCTTACTATTAAAATGAAATGGGAAGCCCTGGCAACGCCATGGGTGCACATGCAAAGTAGAAATGGCTTTAACTAATTATGAATGTAGACTGCAGCATGCGAGATTAGCATACCGCGGTGAACGAAGGCCGTCACCCCGCTGGAGATATTAGAACGTGAGTTTTCTGTGTCCTGTCAAAATACTTTCATTTCATATCCCATAGACACAAAGACGAAAAATCATTTGACTCAGAAGATGACATCTCTGTTTTTGTTTTGATCTGAGAAAGCTTAAAGTTCGATTAGGATTAGGAAGAAAAATTAAAGGAAAAACTACAATACTAAAAAAAAAAATACAACATAGTATATTATCCTATATATTCAGTATAGCCTACAGAATACACTGGGTTAGTTTGTGGCAGTACTCCACCATAACCTTTGTCAGTGTACTGATTATTTGGCCTGAGCCAAATATTTTGTCATCTTATTGCATGTGAGTGGGATGACCAAAATATAAAGGCGACCTCGCAGTGTAAGCCAGTGCAGCTTCACAAATTACAGTCCCATTGACAACCGTTAGAATATGTCAGCGCCTCTCTCAAACGGACTCGATAAAAATTTAACATGAAACTACGAAAAGGGAGAATTGCGAGGCTCTTGAACTGTATTCTATGGTGATCGTGCAGTGGTTTTAATGCTATGGCTGTTTGGCGTTTGCGTGCTAAAAGTCGGCAGTGGCAGGCAACAGCAAGACCACACCGGGCTGAACAAGCTGAATGTGTAAGTTCATGTTTCTCTTTGCTCGCTGCAAGAATACTCGTGGCATCTGCTTGCGAACACACAAGATAAGCGAAGGCCAATATTGACAACCTCAAAATTGAGGGCCAGAAATGTTGACTAAACAATGCCATGTAGTCAGCGAAGCTTACGCCAAAAAACTTTCTCAAACATAACATTCATTCAAAAAAAATAAATAAATAACGATCCAAAGATAGCTTCTGCTGTTGTCGCGATGTTATTTCTAAAATAACATCTTTAAAAAAACAATTATTGAAATGCATGCACATGGTTTTGCGGCTGAAAGTGCCGTTGGTCTGCCGTAATATAACTGGTACAACATGGTTGCAGCTACGACTGTGATCATGATCATCTCAGATAAAATCCGGTGCTTTTTCGGCCCCTCCACCCTGAAAATCCTCCTCTGTCACGACTTCCTATTTTCAGAAGTAATTGCAGTTACCGCTTTGTGGCATTTCTGATAAATAAATAAATAAAGCCTGAAGTTCACTGACGGCAGCCACTGCAAAGAGGCTCAGCCCAAATCATCGATGCTTTGACAAAAGCTTCGGTGCAGCACTACCATAATTTGCACAAAGTAACAAAAATTCGACATGGCCAGAAGAATGATAAAAGCAAGTCAGTCAAGCGGTTTGCAGTTTAATAAGACTGCAAAACGAAAAGAAAAAAAAAATTATGTGTGGGTGAGTATGGAGTCATGTTATGTCAGTTTTCTCTCGCATGCATCGCACGAGAAGAGTGTGCTGCTTTCTGTGTCACACTTTGATGAAATGTGCACTTTTTCTTTTTTGTATAGTGCAAGATATCTAAAGCTTGAACATACACTGTAGATTTAAATTGTTTACATTGCTCAGAAATCTCTCCCTTCAACAGTAAAACCTCTCTCCTATCACAGTTGCAGGTCAAGGGGCTTTTTGAAGGACAACACCCTCTGTGCTTCCAGCCTCTGTGACACTGGAAAACAGATGAAAATCATAATGTGTCACTCGGTTGTGTTGTCATATCAAAGTCACAAATTAAGTAAATAGCTGAATGTACTGTAGGAGTGTTGATATTTGGTTCCTGTGTGTGGTGCTCTTCCGCGCAGTCTGTGTGTACTACCAATCTGAGTCCACACTGGCTGCGTTCCACGGATGTCGTGTGTGCAGTGAACAAACACCGTGTGCAACCACAGCGTCAACACTCTGATACACTGATAGATTGAACAAATGCAGGGTCAAATAAACAGTAACAGAGCTCAAATATATGAAAAGCTCAAATACATAAAAACCAGTCTGTGGTCCTCAGTAAAGACAACAACTCACTTTTTCATGTCTTTTTTTTTTTTTTCTCAGCACCTTTTTCATCGTATGAATCACACCTTAAATTCAGTGTCGCTCTCCAACCAGATTGTTAGATTAAGGATGTAACTGAAAAGGCAACTCTGGCTTGTTACTGTCAGTCAGGGTGGCCTTGACTTGTCTTGACACTAATGTGTCGGTGCGACATGTATCCATTCGCATATCATCCTTTGAAGGTACATGACTGTTAATTGTTTCATGCCGGAGATGCACTAATAAGACCAGTGACAGCTGACTTGTCAGAAATAGAACTGATTCGGTGTAATGCCCATGGCAGAACACCTGATGTGTAAAAACCCTTTCAGGCATGTGAGAGTCACAGCTTTAGCTTATGTGCACCATATTTGAACGACATCAGCGCCTGGCATTGCTCTTAGGTCGTTGCTTGTGGTACCATGTTGTGGAGCGGTAGAACGAAATGTCATTTGTACTTTCAGGCAGCGATCTTTTGAAAGGCGGATTTCTAGCATCCAGTGTTTGCGTTTTGTCGCTTGAAAAAAACTTCTCACCCTGCAGTAAACGCATGGTATTGGGAAAGAACACCGCTGGTGACTGTACCGCACTTGTCTGCCGACCACCACTTCTTGCTCCTGCAGTTCATTTGCTTGCATCAGTACGGGAGAGTCATGTATAAATGATGAGATTACATGCGAAATGTAATCTTAATAAGGTTTCCCCATTAATATAGCTTGCTGTGAATAGTTGCTGCTGATCGAGAGGTTGAAGAGCATCTTCTAAACACTGTTCAGGCTGTCTTGCAGCAGACAGCTGCTTTCTGTGGATAATAGAGGATACCAAATATTATACGAAACTATATTGTCTTAGTGCAGGGAAGATATTTAGCAGAAAACGAATGTGCACTTGAAGCTGTATATTGAAGTAAGAACCAAATTAAAAATAGTAAAAGAAAAAAAAAAAACAATTAGCATTTTCTGTGTATTAATGCTGAACTGCTGAATTAAATTGCTGAAGCAATTCAAATGAAATAGAAAATGAAGCATAGATGTCCTTAATGCTAAAGTTTTAAAAAGCCGAATTTCGATATACGGTATATTCAAAGAATAAAAAGCAGAGAGCGATCTAGTTGAAGGGCTGAATTGCCATGATGATGTCGTACAGTCACGACAGATGATGTGATACAGTGAGTTACATGTCAAAAAGTTATCATCTTCGTTCATTTCAGAGGCAGAATTTCTTCTTAGTGAAATCATAACCGCAAAAAGCTTTGAATTTTTAAAAAAGCTTGAAAGGAAGAATCAGTGTGATTCAAAAATCTGAAAGTTGTGATAGTTGAATGGATTCTGTAGCATAATGTACGCTGATGTAGTTAAACACTTCCAAAAGTCTCAGGGAAGAAGAAGGATTTGGGTAACATGAAGTCACAATTAATAAATACTTGATCATAAAACTGTAAGTCTTAAACCGATAATATCTGCACCTCTTTACTGAAATGAGACTGTTTAATGAGAAGGAGTCGAAGCTGACAAATAACAAATAACCAGGCTTCTAATCTTCCTTATCTGCCCCTGGAGGAATCATTTTTTAATGTTGCTAACAAGCGAGCAACGCTATGTCGTTTCTCATAATACCAGTTTGTTCCTCGACAGTTGATATTATTGACTGTGGCTGAGGTACGGAATATCATACAGAATCCGTCCGATCAGGAGCACCAGTGACCAGCTTGTGCACCAGGAGGCCGGACTTGTTTTAATCTCAGATTCAAGGGACCCGATCTCACAGAAAGACGTGACATGACCACGACTTCTTGGGATTTCTGTGAGATCAGTTTGAATTCCACACGAGTCGGTGAATGATTTAAAAAGTAGTCAGTCAGGATTTGACGTTCCTACATGTAGGCGCCAAGTTAAATAAATAATCGTCCTGTTTTCTCTGGTTGATTCAGCGCAAAATGAGGCCGCACCTGACAGACAGTGACATTGCTATTTGAAGTTTCTCTCACTTTTAAAGGGGCTGAGATGGGATTTGGAGCTTTAGCATCACTGTATCATTGTTCACCTTCAAAGACGCAGTCTAATTCCCGCTATCTTTAGTGTTTCGGCTGGTACACCATGTAGCGAGAGAGTAGCATGGCACTCGTAAGTCGAGGGTGATGTCTCATCCTGCCTGCTAACGACAAATGAGAGCCAAGATGGTCATCAGTGCCATCATTAGCCAGCATCCCTGTGACTCCCCTTTACTGGGAGAACAAAAGCAAATCTCTGGTGCTGTAAATACAGTTTACTGCACTGCTGGCATTCCTGCAGCTTTAATAAGGATGGAATAATCAGCTGCATAGTTGTCCAACCCCACTAATTGGAATAACCCAGCAAAGGCTCTGGCAACAAATCAAACAAAAGAAATGTATTGGATAGCAACAAGGAAAGCATGGCTTAAAATCATGTCTGGCCTGGTGATTGGACCGCTGGGCAACCTCCAGGGCTTGGAAAGCACGGTGCGATGGGAAAGTAAATTAAATTAGGTTCCCTTTGCTTCTCATCAGTTGGCATTTAGTTGAGAACGGTTAGCTCTGTGCAAAGAGGACGGAATTGGTTAAGAGGCGATACAGTGCAGCGTTGACACAACAATGAGATCCTTATAGGACAAACACACATACATGCGTGAAACATTTGTTTTCTGTCCAACCAGCTAAGAATCTTGCCTTCGCCTGCGTTGATGAGCAAATGCACGCAGCAACCTAGATTGTTGCCTAGGAGGAGCTTCATTAAGCCGTCCATGAGCAGCAGAAAATACCTTTTTTTGTTTGTGTTTTTTGTTTTTGCTCATCCCCAAGGACACAAACAGGTGTGCGAGTGAAATGATCATGCAACGCACTCACGTCTTGTGCACGGTTCACTGTGACTTCAGTGATGAAGATATAAATATAACCGAGATTGCTGTGATGATGGTTATATGGCTTCCTGTTTTAAAAGTCAAGTGGAAATCTCAGAAGACAAGCGTGTGTGGAGTCTTGTGGAGCTCCTGGGAGCTTTAGAAGGCAACTGGACTTCTCCTCTGGTTGTTGGAGACGGACGTGGAGGAGCTTTTCGGATATTTGGTGGAAGTCCGTGCGCCTTCTGCCTCCTTCACGTTAGAACAATCTGTGAGTAAAAGTTTTCCCCCCCATATTTGCTAGCTATTTCGCAATGAATTGCTCGGTCAAATTCGGAGTAAACGCCCATTAGGGACACAAAATATTCCCTTTACCATACAGTTTTGGTTTGGTTTCGTGTCCACACATTTTCTTCTCTTTTTTTAATGGCCTGCGGGCATTTTGCTTCCCTCTCAGGGCTTAACACAAAGCTTGAGGGTGCACCGAGGATGCCAACAAAAGGCAACAGCAGCAGAGACCATGGGGAGAATTTATTTAATCTGCACCAGGCAGAAAGGTGCTCCTCCTTGCACACGTCTAATCAGGCGGCTTGATTAAACCCGCGCAGACCCCCTGTTGGAAGATGGCCTTGCAATGGCCGAGCCTGCACTCATTTAAGAATCACTTATCACGGAAAATGAATGTCAGTCAAGGTCCGAGATGCTCTAAACAGATATCTGTCAAAGTGTCTTCCTTAATAGTTTCATCCTCAGCAAGCAGCAAATGTTTCCTCACTGCTATTTGTTTATTTTAAAATGTAATATAACCGGATAGCTGCTTCCGTCTATCGGTTTTTGGTTGGTTTTTTTTTTTTTTTGTGTGTGGTAAATATTGCAAGTAATTTGTTTGTGCGGGAAGGTTGAAATTCTAAAGTTATGAGCTCATTGTGGAATATTGGTGCATGAGGTTGTGAAGAATTAGTTAATAGGGTGAAAAGGCGTCATTTTTTTTTTCTTCTCCATTCCACTTTGTCACTAATGCTTTGGATCAGCCCGCAGTGTTTACAATATCAGCTAATTAACTCCTCTTTCAGGACTCACCGGCTCTCCTACTCCCCCTCAGTCTTTGGGTTGTTTTTTTTTTTTCTTCTTCTTCTTCTCACTCTCATCACCGCCACTCATCCTTTTTAATCCCAAATCCCACCTCTTTTTCTGCTTTCTCAGTCTCCATCTTTCCGTTTCACCCACATTTTCCATCTTTGGTCGTTGGGCACAAGCTCATCTTGTCACCTAATGAATTCCTCTGCAAAGTGAAAAATGACATTTTGGGTCGGGGACTTCAAGGATGGTCAAGTTAATGAATGGCCACCAGATGGCCCTTATTAGGCTAATGTGTTCCCCCTTCTCTGCTGCCCCAGCTCTCGCCTGGGAACTCACTGGCAGCAAGTGTGTGTGTGTGTGTGTTTGTGTGCGCGCGCAATTTAACATCCTGAGAGTGTGTGTCGCCTGTGTTGAGTTTAAATCAGGTTAACCTGAGAGAAGAGGAGGATGCTGCGTCTCCACTTTAACTCAACCGCTCAGAGTCTTGATGGGGTCAACTTTCTGGCGTGCAGACGCTGCTGTCCCGGTCACTCCGGCACCCAGCTGACCCTCAGCCGTCCCTATCTGACAGGGTGACACCAGCCCGCCGCCGCCACACTCAAGTCTGAGCTTTACATGCTTAAAAAAAAAAAAAAAAAAAGCGATTCGGGAATGAGTGGCGAGGCTTTTTCCCCTCCAATGTGACAGTGTGTTAATTGCCTCATTTATAATCCCTGCTCATCAAAATGAATAATTGTTGTAAAGTGTAGATCTACGACAAAGACCTTTGGTAAACTCCAGAATTATGCAAAACATGGTAATTAATTGAGTTTAATTTATTAGATTGTCATCTGTGTATGCAGCTGCTGGGCTTTGTCTTGTTGGTGAATGCACCTATGAGGGATATAAGGAATCTGTTTTATGTGGGCGGAATCTCATGGCTTAGAAACAAAGAAAATGGTGTTCTGATGAATTTCATGCCTTGTTTGTTTTGCAGTATATAACCTTCCATCATATATATATCAAGGATGGAATTTTTTTTTTTACACTGTCTATTTCATTATATGCATGAGTACATGCGTGAACCAGCCATTGAAAACTACCACATGCAGACTTTCAAATCTTATTTAAACCCATTTACACCTAAAGAGAAATGCATGTGATTTATAATAATCACAGTCATAGTCTAATAGCTGTATAGTGGTCATTTGTGGCGATGATGAAGTCAGATATTGCTATATTACCAGAAATTGCTTAGCAGAAGCCCTACACTGTGAGGTCTTCAGGAGCCGTTTGATTTATTATTATTATTTTATTTTTATTTATCATTTTATCCATCATTTATCATTGATGCTCCCATACACATACATCCGTTTCACACAAAATAACCATGCCCACATACTCCCATGCGTCCTTCATGTTGGTCTGGATGTTGGGTAATACAACCAACAGAGGGCTTCATGCAGAGCCAAGAGCTACCCGAGGAAAAAGAATAGTCAGAAGGTTCAATGACGTAACTATGACGATAATTCTGGAAAAATAATGGGTCTGTTAAGAAAGGTGGCCCCTTCATACACTTTTGAGAGTAAAAATTGGACAGCAGAAGCTCATAGCCATGTGCCACTCACCCCACTCAACCCCACATTATAGCTAGCTCTTTTTAAACTTGTTGTGGCGTGGCAGACATGTTAGTTCCAGTTGGCCCCTTTTCCATAATGTTTACCAGCAAGTCCCAAACTCTGTTTGTTTCTGGGCAGATAGTGCTCACTGAGTTGATCACAGTTTTTCTTTTTTCTTTTTTCTTTTTTTCTTTCTTCTTTTCTTTTCCTCAAAGACAGGAAAAAAACAAAGGCAGCAGGGATACAGAACGTAAGCAGATGCAGACCATAAACCCACAACAACGAGCTGATAGACTGAGTGACAACTGCTGTGACAGGCGTCACATCTTCAGTTACACTGAAATTTCTAATCCGCTGGTAATATAGAAGCATTAATTGTAGCAGCTTTGAAATCCAGAGTCACCTGTCTGTGCCAGTGTATGGACGGCGCAGATCAGTCCAGTAAATGGGTTAATTCTGTTGAGAGATTTCAGCGTTCATTAAATGTGTAGTTTACACATCCACGAGAAAGCACTTAACACAGATATAATGCAACTGAATGAGCAGCTGCTGTGCGCGCACGGCTGCCACCACAGATGAAATAGGGCAACAGCATCATCATTATCCATCATGCTGAAGATACAGTATAATACTATAATAAGGTAGTCAGGTGACCTCAGGCAGGGCTGAAACTCCTCGTAGTGGCAGTGCGGTGCCATCGGTAGAGTCTGGGACATAACTGCTGACGCCACCACATTCTTAGGAATGACAAATTGGAACTGAATACATCTGGAGGTGCTTCGGGGGACACTGGGGAACGGGCACACTGTGAATGGCACGATTGCTAGTCGGGGTTAGGAGGGAAAGAGAGAGGCAAAGCGAAGCCCGAGCTCCACTCAAACACCCAAAATAGAAGCGTTGCCTCACATCTCCATCAACCCTCTGCCACACCAGAGGAAATATGGGCGTGCATACATAATAAAACAACTGTATACTGTAGCTGTGTACAATAAATCAAGCCGCATATCCACAATCATGATTCCTACCGCAATGTGCAAGGGAAGTTTAAACAAATACGGCTGCAGCCGTGTGCCAAATAAAATAGATCTGCACATTTGATAACTCCAGTTGCAAAATGGAAGGGCTTTGCGTCAAATTTCTTCAACCAAACATCAATGTGTACAGTTTTTTTTTTTCCCACACATGCCAACATGCACACATATGTGCATACGGGCTGCAATCAGTGGAGCTGAATAATGGATGTGAGGCTTCGTAGCAGCACCTAAAATAAACTTTAAACACGATGCACTGGGCAGCGCGTTAAACACACACACACAAACAGCAGAGCCCCACATCAAAACAACACACAGAGGGCCGAATAAATATTACAGCTTGGCAAACGCAAGAGCAGCCAACCATGCAGTTCACATGCCAAATGAAATTCTTGGCTCGTCCCAAAGATGAAATTTGATAGTCATTGAGATAATTGATGTGTCGGCCAAAGTACTTAAAAGGCAAATAGCATGACATGTCGCCTGTTTCCAGTGGTCCTTTCAGCTGTAAGATCCTGTAACACAAGGTTTACGCTGCCGGAAAATCCTTCCAGTCCCACTTCAGTAATTTGAGGCCTGATGAGCTAATGCATTCAGAAGAGAGGGGCAAATGAAATGTAACCGAGACAGTAGCTTACCATACACAGAGATAGTTTCCCTCATCTCCACTGCCAAATTGGAGTGGATCAGCGTGAGCTCCATGTCCCGAATAAACCACACGGGAGAGAAGAATTCCAGCATGTCCAAGACATGTAGAATCAAAATAGAAGCTCAGAGTAGTAAATTGAATAATCTAGTTTAATTGAGTAAAAATAAAAGGGCAGAAGAAGTTCATTTGGCCATTAAGAAAAAATAAAATGAAAATCATGGTCCTAATATTCAGCTTAAATTTCCCCCCAGGTAATTTCAAAGTTAGGTAACACATTTTCCACACTGCTGACTAACATCCCATATATATTCTGTATCTGTGTGTCCCAACAATGCCTCAAAGCTTTATCATATTTAAATTGAGGAAAATATTCAAATCTAGCACATAATGTTTTTCAAGCAGTACCATCACACAAAATGGGGCATTTTTATGCATTTCATGTACATTTTCCAATAATTCATCATGATAAATTTGGTGCTTTTGGAAACTTTGGGTTAGTGGCAAATAATGCCAATGAATTCTACTGCACATCTATGCCTCAGTTTTGTTTGTGTGAACTGATGCATGATCAGTTTAAATAATAATAGTTATCATCATCATCATCATCATCATCATCTTTACTTATATCGCACCTCTATGAACCTCATAGACACGTTCAAAGACAAAACATCAGACTGCAAAATGCACAACACAGTGAACAAATGTGTGAAATGGGCGACAATAAAATCAAAACCAAAAACATCCACCAATTTTGAAACAAATGCAGTCCAAAGAAATAATTCACACAGAAAAGAAAATTAGTTTTGCTAAAAAAAAAAAAAAATCACAAATCACAATCTAAAAAATAAAAGAAGACAATGTTTCTAGAAGGGGGTTAAAACTGGCTGCAGAGCATCCTGTTCCAGTCTGATTGCATTTGTAGCAAAAGGCTGAATCGCCTTTAATCACCAGGCTCGACTTTGGAACCACCAGTGGTGCCAGGTCAGGCGACTTCAGGTTACGACCTGGCACCTGTGGGAGTAAACGATGTGTGATAATGGAGGGCTTTAACAGTTTATCATGAAATTTTAAAAATCAATTCTAAATATAACCGGTAACCAGTGAAGAGCAACTGAGAACCTGAGTGATGCACTCATATTTCTTTGAACCGGAAATAATTCCGCCTGCTGCCTTCCGCACCAGGAGCCGCTGACGATTGTATGACAATTTACTTATACCAGTGGAAAATATTGTTATCGACTGATATGGAATAGCAGTGTGTTCGGCATGCGGTGCAGCATCATACAAATGAAAACAATTATTTCATTATTGGAAAGAAAAATCATGAATATGGCACACTTCGGTGATAACATATTGTCGTGTAACTATGGAAACTCAACTCTCAACCGATCCTATAGCTTTGTTTCGTAAAAGCAGTGATAATGGCTATTATCTATTATGACATTTCATGTATTATTGCGAGTATTCGGCATATTTATTCCTGCAGTGTCACACACATACTGAACAAAACGCACACTTTCTCCTTCTTATCTCAGCGCACGCTCTGAGAAAAGAGTGGAGTGGGATATTCAGGGTGTTATCACAACCCGGTATTTATTTACAGCACTGGCTGAATCAACTGCACATCTGACTCCCGTTGAGATGCTTTTGTCAGGCCTGTATAATTCAATACATTGCAATTTACATGTGTTTATGCCCGCTCAGCTTCAGCTGCTTCCCTGCGTACCTTGAGAGTGAGTTCCTGAGGTTTAGGAGTTAGAATGTACAATGCAGAATGTGTCAAAGAGAAAAACCTGGATAGCTGGAGCCTCGGAGTGAATCAGCAAAATAAAATCATAATAAAAAAAAGGTTAATCGTACAATTTTCTGTTTTATCAGGTGAATTAGTATTGAAGGCAATGCTGCTATTGTCATGTGTGAATGCATACATGTTTGTTTATGTGTGATTTTAAAACATGGAGAAAGGGAACCGCAGTTCTGTTCAGTATGTTTGAGAATTTCCATTAATTTCATGCTGTTGCTCCCTACACACACACACGCACACACACGCACACACACACACACACGGCCACATCCATCAGTGACTTTTCATTTGTCTCATTGAGCAAA
>CAAKHG010027527.1:20758-32653 GCA_901007715.1 Dactylopterus volitans | reverse complement strand
AGGACTGTTTGGGAGGGGGAGTTTTTGATATGACAGTTAATTCACCAAATCATATTATTTTTCTCCATTTTGAGATATTTCGAGGCTACTATTTACACCGTGGATGTCAAGACACTGACATGCATCCGGTACGTAGTGCCTCCTTGGAGGGCTGTTTGTGGGGTCTTAAGCGTTCCATCTGACCCGGAAGCTGAGTGTGCTGTTGACATTTCAACATAAAAGCCTCTTACAAAGCGTCGCGTCTCGGCTGTGTGAAAGCCGCGCTGCGCGCTCAGGTCCAGCAACGTAACTACGTTGCGTTCAATGTCGCGTCAAACTGAGCAAATCCAGAGGGTCCGTGAACTCAACACTGAGTTGACCTGTTAGCTTGCTAACTTTGAAAACGCAACTGCGGCGTGCAATTAAACGCCGAATTATGGGAAAAAAGCACACATGGACCTTTATCGTTTTTAAACGTGTCTCACAAATGCCCTTTTAGCATCATTCGTGTGATTAAACGCTTTCCAATTAGCACGAGAGAAGCGCTAGCCTAGCCTAGCCTGCTGGCGCCTGCGCCGTCTGACCTGGAAGGCGTCCGGTCGTTCGGCCGCCGCACCGGCACCGGCGGACCCGTCCGACTCCACTCCACTCCACTCGCTGGACGGGCGACGGCCATGACGGGAGACGAGGACGACCCGTTCCCCGCCGACGACTGCCTGTTCGCCGACACGTTCTCCCAAGACAGCGTTTACAACTTAATCGGCCAAGAGCTGAGGATCAGACAGGTGTTCGGCGCCAACCTCGGCGTGGCCGCGCCGGTGTGGGAAGCTGTAAGGAGCCAACGGGCGTCGGCCGGCCGGCTGTCATGCGTCTGCTGGTCTACAAATGCAACGACCATTACATTATGACCACTTCATGTTTACCATAGAACATAATGCAATAGCCCTGTGATAAATTCTTGCCCTTATATTGAATTTTTTATTGAAAATGTTTGAGAGGTTCCCCCTAATATTCTGACATCAGAGTGGGGAAATTAGGGACACCTTTCAGTGCAAGTCCCAGTCCTGATGACAGTCACTCACACATGTCAACACCTCCCTCAAACACGCTCGATTAAAAAAAATTCAACACGAACAATGGATTCATTGCGGGGTGGTCGCATCATATTCTATGATTAACATGCCCTGGTCATAATGTTATGGCTGATTAGTCATGTCAGGTGTGGGCTGTTTGCACTGACTGTGTGTGTGTGTGTGTGCGCGCGCATCCATGTGTGTGTTGTACTTCTTGCGTACGGAGGACCAAAACAACTACTTTTTGCATGAAAGTGAGGAGACGCTTTGAAAGTCAGGACATTTTGGCCGCTCGCCACTCTGCGAGACACGTTTAGTGGCTAAGATTTAGTTTTGGCCTGAAGGTTAGGGACTGGGTTTGGGGTCTGGGGCTATGGGACGCATCTTGTCAATGAATGTTTTCGCTCGGAATACAAGTTAAAAGTTGCGTGTGTGTGTGTGCGTGTGTGTGTGGACAGGCGTTACACCTGTGCCATTACTTGGAGGAGCAGCGTGTGCAGCTCGGCGGGAAGCGCGTCATGGAGCTGGGAGCAGGCACTGGCGTGGTCGGCATCGCGGCCGCACGCCTGGGTGAGTTGTCGCCGTCTGCCCTGTGGATGAAGGCGGCACGTCTAAGATTGTGACCTTCAGCGACCGGTCGCATTAAGCTTCCATTTCAACCCCAGACTTTCCCCCGTCTGTCGGAGGATCGCTTGCTCTTGTCGGGGACGAGGGTTTATCGCACCGTCCAATTTGCCCTGGAAACAGCCTGAGACGTGTGTCAGATGCGGGGCCTGAAAACACTCCTATCTTTATGTCTATGGCTAGATGCTTCACCCACCCATGAGAAGATAATGCTTGCAATGTGCGCAATGTTTATTCCCTCTGAAACTTTTCTCCTCTCAGGAGCAGCTGTGACCCTCACAGACCTTCCCTTGGCTCTTCCGCAACTTCAGGCCAACGTCTCGGCGAACATGCCGTCCGGCGGCTGGCCTTCCACCCCTCCCAGCGTCCTGCCGCTGTCCTGGGGTGAGGACCACGGGAACTTCTCCTCTCGGTGGGATCTAGTTCTCGGTGCGGATATAATCTACCTCCCGGAGACGTACCCGCTCCTCGTGGCGACACTGGCTCATTTGTGCAAGGACGGAGCCGTGGCGTACCTCTCGTCCAAAATGCGCGAGGAACACGGGACTCCGGGTTTCTATGAGGAACACCTGCCAAGAGGATTTAATGTGGAACTTGTGCACCGCGATGACAAGCAAAACATTAACATCTACAGAGCATCTATTAGAAAAACCCATTGACAGCACGGATGACCTGCCGCGGGCCCGGAACGATCGCAGGAGCGGCTATTTAAAGTTCGGGGCGCGGCGCGAGGAAACAACAGCTTGCGATGTCAGATAACCCGTCGCCACTTAAATTTACCGAGTTTCGAATCACAATTGGTTTTTTTTGTTGTTTTTTTTAATTCAGGCTGTGAGGTTTGTTTTATTGTGCCACTATGACCTTTGAAGCTTACTTTTATGTTCCGCTAAAACAAAAACAGGTGGTCCTGTTGTGAAGAAGAAGTCGGGCCTCATCAAGATATGCTGTGCTTTACATTCTGTGGAGATGCACCTAATCCTTCAAAGTCTTGTTTACCTAATTGACTTATTCAAATAAAGTATTACTTTTATTCATTTTTTTGGAGGGGATAAACCTATTATACTTGTCACTTTGAGTCTTTTGCTTAACGGGTGTTTAACGTGAGGTTTAATGTGTCATTTGACATTATCTCCACCAAGGAGGCCATGTTTTTGGTTCCATCTGCTTACTCGTCTGTTAGTAGGATTATTAAAAAAAAACCAAAAACTACCAGCTGATTTTCACTCACTTTAGAGGAGCGGGTGTAACGGGCCAAAGAAGAACCCGCTGAAGTTTGAAGCCGATCTGTTTAACAGCAGGAAACTGCTTTTTTTTTTTTTTTAATTCATTTTCATATTCATTGCATCGGCCTTGACGGCGCTCTGAGCACCTGTGTCTTCCGCATGCCTTCTCCTCCGCGCCAAGTTATTTGCATCTTCTGATGTTTTGCAGAGACGGCAGAGAGCCAGACTGCTCTTCTTTATTCTTCAAAGATGGCCGCCCACACCTCCAGGAGGCTCGCCAGTACAGATCGGTCAGAAATGAACCCGGGTCATCGCAAAAAACACCGCTAAGAGCGCTGGCGGACCGACCGCCGCTCCGTGCCCATCACGTGTCACCTGACCTGCTGGTTTGGTGCCAGATGTCTCTTTCCTCCACCAAAACGCCTCTCCTCTGTGTTTTTGTAGCGGAGGCCTCGAGTTTCACGCACCACATGAGCGCCGCGTGCTGGGCTGTGATTGGCTCCAAAGCGTGATGTCACCGCTCCTGCGCCTGGGTAAACATCTTAAAAGTCAGATTTTTTTGGCAAGCACAGAGAAACCTTTGTAAGCTGAATCTGAAAACTACCTATCCTTCACGCACGCGCACACACACACACACACACACACCATTGCAACATAATGGGGTCAAATACTGAATAACATTGAGCAAACTGTATTTTTGATTGAAGGGGAAGTATCTTGTTTATACATATTGATACAGAACATTGCGTGCGCTTGTTTTTCATATCGAATCTAAGGTGGAACTTGGAGAATGAATAAATCATGATGGACTTTGTTTTGAGGACTATTTTTGGTGGGGAAATTTTAATTTCATGCGAATAATTTTGATTGAGATAAACGGAGCCCTGCCCTCGGATCATCCCAACACCCACCGACTATTCTGTCAACATCAACAGATTGCTCTCCCTGCAGCCTGCTGTCTGTACATACTTCATCCCCTCTCTCCTGCAGTCTGCTGATGCACAGACTTTCTGTTCAGCAAAGGAAAGCCTGTTTGTTCCGCTGGAGAGTTTCAAAGAAAGGGAGACAACCCGTCCGCTGCCCGTCTCTCCCTCTGCTACAATTCAGCCAGCAAAAACAACAGATCCCTATCTCCATGCAGAGTCTGCTGGGCATCACGCTCAACACCTCCCACGCGACCCGCAAATCACTGCTTGCATTGATATTCACCATTATCTGGGAGAGGCGACGGAAACTGAGTGTTGCTAAGATGTGGCGATTTTGATCAAAATTTAAAAAAAAAAGCCAAAAAACGAAAAAAAAACAAACCCAAAGCAGTTCCAGAGTTTAATGTTTTAGTGTCTTATGTGTAAACAAAAAAAAGAAAAGAAAACATAAGCGACATGATCCTGTTATTTTAGCGCGCGATGTCCTGCCACGGTGATCATCTTGACTGCCATTAATCCCAAAAGAATTTTGCCAAAATGTAGCTGTCGTTTTTCACGCAACTTTAGTTGCTGCAGCATGGCAGTTGTTTCTATCGGCTGTGTCTGCTTCGGAGCCGGATCCATGTTCATTTTATTAGTTTTGTGTATTGGCGTTCGGTGTCAGCGGTTCTAAAACTTCATCCCTGTATCTTAACTGGACATACTGACTGCATGCATGGGAGGACGGTGGCAATGTGTGTGTGTGTGTGTGTGTTTGTGTGCGTGCGTGCGTGCGTTGGGGGGGTTGACTGAGTGGGAGGGAGACTGAAAACTGTTGTCCTTTTAAAACAGGTCATGCTGTTTGGACCTCATTAGATCTCGTGTGGCTTCATGCACAGCACGGAGCATAATCTGAAACCAGCAATCGAAGGTACGTGTACTATGACTGACCTGTTTGTGTAAAAAGGTTTTTAATTCACCATTAAGTTGTATTCAAAATTGGTGATGGCTATAGCATAACTGGCAAAACTATGTCAGAATGTCGAAATGTGGAATTTGTTTTTTTAAATCTAAATGTCAAAAGGCACCGAAGACATACAAAATGTTTTAATTTGTGCTCCTTTTGGCTTCATTGTTGCAGATTTAAGAACAAATGATGGAGTTCTGGTCTGAAAATCAGGGGCAGGTGCCTCAGTACTTTGGCACTATTCCTGGCAGACATTGTTCACACAAGTGAGTGTTCTCCTTCTCTGCTCTTGAAGATCGAATGCATAGACAATTGGGAGAGTTTCTTGTCGTTTTTCTATGTTTGCTTGACAAAATAACTGTTGCATTTCTGCGGACTAACGTTAGACTGACCACCTTGAAGTGCTACACAAAAAGGACGGATAACTTGTTAAACTGGCATTTGGCTGTACAGAAGAACTGAAAACAAAGAGAAAAGCAATGTTCCCTAAAAAAAGACATTTTCCATAACGCAGCAAAGTGAGCTTCAACGAGCCCCTGTATGTTTTTCTAATGAGATGAATTCATATATCTTTCAATTATTTCACCCACAGTTATCATGACAGACATCAGGCAGCCCAATATGCTCATTTGTACTATGGCGAGCAGCAGGATCATGGCAGGGAGTCCGCTTACTGGACTCTACCAGGATCAAGAGCAGGGGGGACTTTACAGGAGTACACCAACTGGACCGACCCGGAGCCGAGTGCCCCGACTTCTGCTCCTTTCCCATTTATTCTGGACCGCCACACTCAGCAGCACCAGCACCAGGACCTGGGAGAATATCAGCCGCAGGAGGCCAGAGACAGAGAGTGGACGGCGGCTCACCGAGTGGCGAGGGAATACGAGAGAGGGTTCCTGAGGGAGGGATGGCAGCGGAGGTGGGAGCCTTGCAGTCCTGGTCGCTACAACCGGGAAGTTTCCAAAAGAAGCGAGAACAGCTACCGGGAGCTGGAAGCCTGGGCAGCCCGTTACAGCCACTCACTTCCAAGGAGGAGACGCATAGAGGCGGAGCTGAGGGGGGCCTCGCAGGGGCTGCTGGAGAGGGACAGCAGGGCTGGGACAGATTCTCGAGTGATGGCGCTGCAGCAAGCCAGGCAGTCTGCAAACATTCGCGATTCAGGACTGTGGGTCAGAGCAGCCAGGCAGCAAACCCATCACCCGCATCAACAAGCTCCCGCTCTTGACACAAGCCACAGGCTGGACTTTAAGGAGAAGGCACAATACCAAAGGAGGATGTTCAGCCAACCGCCGGGCTATATTGCGCCTCCTCCATATAACAGCCCGCATAAAATGTCACCTGTAATGCATCACTCCGACACCAGCTGGGAGCAGGAAGGTCAGAGGCAAACCTACCGGCCCCAGCCAACAACAAGAAAGCAGGATATCCCTGTAGACCCGGAGGATAAGAGGCGGACAGAGGGATTAGACTTCCAGGAACCAGGAGAGCGTCACAAAACCTTCTCAGAACTCGAGGGACCGGGGCACCGAGGACAAGACACGCAGCCTTCAGCGCAAAGCAGTCCCACCACCGCCCAGAGTGAACACATTCAACGCGAGCGTGCGCTGCAAGCAGATCAGAACGCAAAGAGGGACGAGGAGGCATCCTCTAAAGTCATCGAGGGAAGGAAGTTCAGGTTGAACAAAAAGACGGGCGGGATGACCATATTCTGCCTGGTGTCTCGAATAGCAGGCGCAACAGAGACGGCGTCTTTGCCGCTTCGCACCTCAACGAACGTTCAAAACCCAGAGCCGGGAAAGGTTCCTACCAACAAAGGCGACATCGATCCACCGCACAAGCTTGCAGATGAGGTGGACTGCAGGGTGCCTACACCCACAGAACAGCCAGGAGCGTCCAACCACCTCTGTGGAGCAGGAGGTCTCAAAGCCAAACAGACGGAGGTTTCAACATGTGCGGAAAGGGAGGCGCTCGGAGACGTCTCGAACGAGGACGAGACGGGCGTCGCCTCGGCACGGGGAGCTGACAGAAACGACGAGGATGCTACATTCGAGAGACAAGTTGCTCCCTCGGCGCCGGCGATGTCGGTCAGATATCCTTTATGGAGGGAGCCCAGTTTCACAAGCAGGCCTGAGAGTGAGAGCCCGACCCTTTCGGCAAGGAACAGTGACAGAGGAGCGTCCGACGGCGAGCACGACAAAGAGGACTGTGCTAAAGTTAGTTCTTGTCCCATAGACGTTGAAGTCAGGCGACTGGACATCAAGCGGGACACTGAATCCGAGGACAGCGGCGGTCTCCTGGTGATCGACACCACTTGTGTTGTTGTCAAAATGGAGCTGATTCCGTCACCGAGGAAGGAGCATGTGCACTATGTGGGCTCCACAGCTCGCACCCAACACAGTCCGCTCGACACTCAATTAACCGCCTCAGCAGAAAGTGTCCAGTCACCGGATCAGGATGTGGCAGCCGACCAAGACACGGAAATAAACCCCTCGCCAACGAATGAGATGCTTGAGACGGAACCGGACTCTGATCTTTCGGAGAAAAAGGCGCCTGAGGTTGAAAGGGAAATCCCATTCCCGGTTTCAGTTTCCGAGAGAGAAACTTTGCAGGAGCGCGCTGAAAGGATCCTGGGAATCCCTCTGCGCGACTGTGTCTCCGAGCAGCAGCCTGAAGACGCCACATTTCTTCTTGATTTGTGCATAAGAGACCAGGCAAAGGAGAGCGGCTCTCCCCACCCCTCCACGGACAGGACAGAAGAAGAGGGGTCACAGAATCGCCTGGAACTCGGCCAAACAGACGACGGCGTGCCTGCGAGAGAGAGCGATGAGGCCGAAGATTCGGTGGCAGATGAAGGTGAAGAGGATTTTGCAGGACCTGAGGGAAGGATGTGTGATGTATCGAAGGAATCTGACACTGGCTGCCAGGCTGGAAATGGCTCCAACCACCAATCACGGGAATTTGAAATGAGCAAGGACCCTCCGTTTGAACCTGCTCATGAGGAAGACGCACGTCAGCAGAGACATGAGGGAGACCGCCTGGTTGGAAGCGATGCCTCTCAGTTTCTCAGCCCACCCACTGATCTCTCTGACACTCTCTCACTTTCTCCCTCTCTAGACGGCGAAGAGTCCAGCGCCGCCGCCCTCCTCCTCTCACCCTCTGCTCTCACGTCGCTCTCCTGCATTTCAGACTCAAACGCAGAGGAGGGCTCTGATCCCGAGCTGACAGCACTCAATTCAGCGGAGGAACCGGTTCCCCCACCTGAAACCTCACCCCTTCCTCACACCCCGTCGCAGCATCTGCCCTCCCCTGGCCCCCTTGAATCAAACGAACCTCCCGTTCACCCGCCTGATTTCACAGCTGATAGTGCAGAGGCAATGTCCACCGTTAGCCTGTGTGATGGGGACCAAAATGAAGCAGGGCCAAAACTACAGCTAGCAGAAAACGAGATCAGCGACACCCCTGAGGACACCGCCCTGAGGACGTTGCCCGGTTGTCCAGAAGACATGGCCAGCCAGGTGCCGTCAGGAGAGCAACCCGAATGCATGCAAGCCAAGGATGCTGCTTGTATAAAGAACAGTAATATTACCGAAGAGCAAACAGCTAAAGACGTCAATGAGCATTCCAAAGACCTTTTAGACGAGACACCTGAAGAACCCCAAGAAAATACGGCAGAGGTTAATCTTTTGCCGGGGGTATTTGAGTGTGTCCAGGCGGAGGATCCTGGCTGTGTCGAAGAAAGCCATGAAGAAGAGGACCAACTTTTGAATGACGGAAATTCTGCTCCTGCAGAGGTTTCGGGCCCCATAACTGAAATATCCAAAGACAATACGACCGAAACAGAGGTTGGATTCTCCCAGCAAAAATTGGATTTCACCGAAGCAGGGGAATCTTTTTGTGGAAAAGAGATTGAAGAGCAATCACATGACAAGGACCCTTTGGGTTTTGAGGAACAGCCAATAGCCAATGAAAATGCTGCAACTCATGCGCAGATCGACATTTTACAGGTCATTGAACCTTTGAGTGAACCTGATGAGTTAGACTGCGAGACGTCTCAACTTCTCATGCATGAGCTCTCACAATCCCAGCTTCCCTCTCCGCCTCCGTCAAACCCCGAGTTTCTTTCTGATCTGGATCTGACATCTGCTCGCCCATCTCTGAACCCCGACACGGCCGCCGACACCCCAGAAACTGTCCCTCCTCCTTGCCTCCTCGACTCCCTCCAGTTTTCGCGTTGCGCCGAATCGGCACCTCCCAGCTCCGCTACTCCTCCTCTTCTTGAGGAAAGAGGAAATGTTTCCTCTGACTTCCCCAATAAAGAGGAACCTCAGTATCCCAAGTCCCTGTGGGATGCCGTCAATCGCATTAGGAAACATACCGCGCCCGACTCTGAGAACGAGGAGGAGGAAGTGAATGAGTTGTGGGATCCCGAGAGTGTAGGCGAGGACTTGGGTTGCCCAGGTGAGATGGTGGACATAAGCTCTGAGGACATGAGAACCTGTTGCGCCGAAGCAGAGCGAGAGGCAACTGTGCCGCCTCCCGCTGACAACACAAGGGGAGAGAATGAAGCGTTGGAGGAGCCAGAGCAACAGAAGGTTACGGAGCTGGGAAGCGTGGAGGGCATGGCAGCGGAGCAAATCCGACCAGGTCCACGTCACGAGGAACCACGCGGGAGGGCGGCCGAAGAAGACACTATGTCCTGCAGCAGCATCAGCAGCCAAAACTCCGAGGACACGGTCATCGTGGCGGAAGAAGCTGAGGGGGAGGAGGAGGCAACCGGCGGCGTCGCAGAAAGCAAGACAGAACCTCAAAAGAGCTGAAGCAGCGCGGCGCGGCTCCGACGAGGTGGGAAAGAGGGAGGCGGCGAGGGAGGAGCAACCAGCGGCGGAGGAGGTCAATGTAGCGGCGTGCCAGATCCATGAAGTCGCAAATGAGAGCACAGGTTGAGGAAGGAAGTGCAGGTGAGCTGCAGGGACGTACTGAAAGTCGACATGCAAAGTGACGCCGATCCACGAGTAACACAATACTGTATCGTTAAATGACACCCAAACAGCTACTTTGCGTCACCAACACAGGAACCCCCCCCCCACCCCCCCTCCTAAAAAAACATTATGCGAAATATATTTTCACAGAAGCTATATTTTTTCAGTGTAACGCTACGGCTTTAAATTTGATGGTGACATAACTTGTCACATAACTTGGTTAGAAAACAAAACAAAACACTGGAACTTGACAGAAATCTGAAAATATACAAACCTGCTCTATTTATTCTACAGAAGTTTCTTGTATATCAGACTTTGATGCACTTTTTCTTGGAATCTTAATTTATATTTATGTGCCTTTTACAAAAAAAAAAAAAAACACATTTAGATAACGTAGTTGAGAGATTAGGGTAGCGGTGGAACAAAAGCACAATACTTTAAGTCCCCTATTTAACATTTAGAAGTAGTATATATGCAATTAATAAATATAAAGGGCTGTAAGTGTATTTATTCATGCAGCTGTCAACTGTTTAATCCTCCTGTGGACACCAGTGAGTTTTGAAGGACAATACAGAGGAGCACAGCATGTAATAGTGTGTTCACAGGAGATGTACTGACAAATACTGTTAAAAAATTTATCATATGTTTATATAATGCTTGTCATTGCTTTGTATGGGGGAATGAAGCGTGAGACCAGAATTGATCGTTTGGTGTGATTTGATGAGTGTGGTGATATTTCCGGCAAAAAAAAGCCAGGCTACTGTCCCATATTGTGAGGAAATAAAAGAATGGAGTGTGATAACAACCCACTGGTGTAAGTTCACAAATTTGTCCCGGCAAGGTTTCCTGTCTTGCGACGCTGCTGCTCTGGTCTGCGTGCCGACGTGCACGACTATATCGCGCCTTAATTACTAGGAGGGACGGAAATTATAGAGCTTCTATGATTTCATGAAAACTGGTTTAGCGTCTGATGGTCAGGTGATATAAGCAAGACCTCCGGAATTGTTAATCCCAATCTCAGCTCCTCGTGGTAAAAAAAATACACCTTTAAACCCTTTTGTTTGACATTTCATTTCTCATGACCCTGCAGTATTTCAATAACCGCCACCAGACCAGTAAAGTAATTCCCTTGAGTAAGAGCAGTCTCTTCTAATTAAAAGGAGCACTACAACATGCCGTCTATACGAAGCAAATATTAACGACGAATAAGAACGTCTTCTTTTCGTCACACCGCAATATGGATGCCACAGTTCTAACTTTTAGTCAAAAGCTGGATCCAGAGCTGAAACAGGGTTGAGATGAGCCTTGCGCGTGCTTTTCAACTGTCAAACAGCAGGGACCATAAAGCTAACGCGCATTCGGTTAATTGGGCGTAGCTGAAGCTCTGAATTGTTGGGAACGCTGCACCGGTGTACTCTCAGTGACTGAAGACAGAAAAAAAAAAACAGATGCAGAAAATGTACAAAGTTTATATATAAAAACTTGAACTTTGTGGAGAATTTTCCCAGGACAGAGATGTTCCAACTTTTTCACACATTGTGAAAAAAACAAAACAAAAACAAACCCAAAACAAAAAAAACAACCTTCCTGGCCTTCCTACATCAACAGTACAGCATGAGAACGCGTGCACAACCTCAACGTGGTTGTGGACAACAGCACACTCTTGTGGAGCAACGCTCATAAGATCTCCGTCATTATACGAGGGGACGGCAGCCAGTTTTGCATTAAAAAGATGTTTTATGTGCTTTTTGTGCCACTTGTCTGCTCGTGAATTTTTTTTTTTTTTTTTTTTACCGGAGGAAACATAGGAACATAATCACCGTTGCCATTAATCCATGTCAGCTAGATCGCTAAGGCAAAAAGTGCTTAAAGGAAAGGGCCCGTTTCTAAGTCTGAGGGGGACTGGATCATATTGCAACCTGACCTCGATGTTGTCGTCTTGAAGCGGGAGCATTACTGCGAGTGTACATTAATCCCATAAGAAATCCTGCATCTAAAAGAAGCCCAAGTTCAGTTTCACAGTTTCAGTTTGGTAAAAAAAAAAAAAAAAAAAAAAAAAAAAAAAAAAAAAAAAAAAAAAAAAAAAAAAAAAAAAAAAAAAAAAAAAGAAGAGGGGAGAAAAAAAAAAAAAAAAAAAAAAAAAAA
>CAAKHG010027527.1:5986-20738 GCA_901007715.1 Dactylopterus volitans | reverse complement strand
ACATTTTTTTTTTGGAAAAAAAAAAAAAAAAAAAAAAAAAAAAAAAAAAAAGGAGTAATAATTAGAAAAAAAAGGTCCTGAACCTGAAATGAGTCATGGTGTCAAGTAATCAATCTGAAGGCAAAATGAGTGTTTTTGTACGGGGAAAAGAGGGGAGACATGTAGAATAACTTACAATATATAACGGAGTGACAAACTGACACAAGAGGGCACAAAAATAGACCTTAATAGCCGCATTTTGAGCTTTCGGTGGACGCGCGTCTCTCTCTCTCTCTCTCTCTCTCCACTACATTACGATTCGTATACATCTTCCACCGCTGCCATGGCGTTAACCGGCGATCATCGGCCGAGGAGAGGCGGCAGCCGCGGCGAGAGGGCGTCAAAGTTCGTCGTGGGGCACTTTCAGAGCGTGATCACAGAGGTCTGCGGGGCGCACAGGACACGACAAAAAAAAAACGCCAGATGACAACACGGCCGCTGCAGCCGGACTGAGCACAAAGAGCGCGGAAGCGCGCGCGCGCGTGCACGGCCGCTAGATTCGGGCCTAGTCGGCGAGCTGCGTCACACACACGTACCCGTCCTCTTGCTGCAGAGTTTGTCCTTGACGTTATCCGTCTCGTGAGCGAAGAATTCAATGATTTCGTCTTCATGCTGCTCGACAATGGTCTCGCACTGGGGCGTAAAAAAAAAAAAAAGAGTCGATATAACGTCAGTCTGCATGCGAAACACGCGATGAAGTAGATTCAGCATCACTTCCTGATGGTACTCACTGCGAATTTCAAACTGGCCGTAGCTCTGGAGTCTAGCGCGGCCTCGGAGAGGTCCATGGCCTCCCCGCTCCGAGACTTGACCCGGATGTAGGACTTCCTGTTCGTCTCCGAGTCCGTGCGCTCGCCGTAGTCCCCCATCCTCTCACACACGCTCTCCATCAGATCCAGCAGGTTGCCCTCCGAGCGCGCCAGAGGGACCTGGCGAGAGCCAATCAGAAACCTTCCTGATTGTTATCACTTATCACATTAATGCTGGATTTCTTTTTTTTTATTTTGATCTCTCTACCCTCTCACCATGATGCCATTGCAGTAACACTAAACTGATAATATGAATAATTCTGCAATCAACATACTCAATGCTGAAAATATATTGTTGGCATTTTGCTTTGTCTCAAACTGCACTCATTGAATAATATTCCAGTTCATCAATGCCCAGCCTAAAAAAAAAAAAAAAAAAAACACATTTTCCACAAGGCTCGTTTTAAAAAGCAACAGTTAAGTGCAATCTTTTTTATAATTTACTGTATAATTTAGAGGGAAGAAGCAGGATATTTGGTGACGCCAAAACTGAGCCCAGAAGATCATTCCTGTGTGGCAAGTCAACACTTGTTTTTGTTATTAATATTATTACAAGAAGAAGAAGCAGAAGAAGAAGAAGAAGCAGAAGAAGAAGAAAACGAGGAGGAGAAGGAAATCCATGAGCAGCACTACTTCTTAGCATCCACCAGCAGTGGTGCAGCGGTCTCACCTCTCTGATGGACTGGCTGCCGTCCGGGTTGATTCGGAACGATCCCGTCTGGATCATCTTCTTGGGGTCTACCTGGGAGACGGCCCACTCCATCTCATCCACCAGAGCCCTGCAGGCTGGGAGAGGGGAGCAGAGGGAGAACTCGTTAGGACGCCCGCCGCGGTGCACCCCCCTACCCTCTCCCCTCCCCCCCCTCGCCGGCCGCGCCGGCGCCGAGCGGGTCGAGCACACGAACACCAACCTCCGCATCGGATGTCTTGTCCCTGCCGGGCCGCCTGGCAGGAGCTCAGCAGGAGGCAGAGGATCACACACGGCGCCAGCAGGAGAGCCGCTTCCTTCATGTTGCACCTAGGCGGCAGGTATTAGAAGTCAAGAGCGGCGGAGGCATCGAGGCGGAGGGGGGGGAAATCTCAGGCGGCGGAGACGAGGCTGAAGAAGTTCGCGCCCGGTTCGCGCTCGGGCGCAGCAAGCTAGCATGCGCGGCGGCGGAGACCCGAGCGCGACGGAAACGGCCGGCCGCGTCAACTTTTCATTCAACGTACCAGTTTCTGGCGGGGGTCTTCTCGGGGGTGCGAGCCTTCACGCGTCTCCGAGCTTCTTCATCGCACTCGTGAAATGTGGTGACGTAGCACCCGGACAGGATGAGCGCGGAACGGAGGCAGCGCCCCCTCGCGGCCGGGAAGGTGCGCGCACCACCGCGCGGCTACAAGCTAGCATGCTAACGACCCCCAGCACTTACTGACATGGCGCGGCGTAACCTCGTAGGCGCCCCCAAAATATAAATGTGTACTTTTCACACGTCTCTCAGCGGTATAGTGATCAAACGAGATTTTTATTTTATGTGTCTTGCAGACACATAACCAGGTCCAGCTGACCTGATTGATTGAAATCTTCTTTCCAACATGAGGCAGCATTGAAAACAAAACAAAAAAATATATTAGTTTATCATAAGTAATGTAAATAAGAAAACAAAAAAAAAATCCCAAAATAAAAATAAATATGAAAAGAAATGTATCCGTCATTAAGATGCTCGAAAAGGAGCAGGAAGAAGTAAAAACCCTAATCCAGCCCTAAAGACACACACACACACACACACACACACACACACACACACACACACACTTGATTCAATTCTTGAGATGCCAATGACCTGAACGAATGAGAATATGCACAGACATTTTTTTTCAATCATTTTTTTTTAATTCAATCCCTCTTGCCCCCCCCTCCCCAAAAAAAACATAGTGTATATGATGTAAAACAGGCCAGAAACAAACAAAAAGCAGAGCGCCACCACTCAGAAGGGTGTCAAGACTGTCTTGTCATATAGAACTGTATCATTCCAGAAATAACACATTTAATACGATTTACGGTAAGCGCATTATTGAGCCAGCATCTTTGGTCTGACGTTGGTGCCAGAAAATGGCCTTCGGTGGTCCTTAATGTGATAAGTGCTCCAAAATTTAGACGGCCCTCGTCTATTGTGAATTCAAAATGTGGTAGATTATGTTTTCATCAATAATGTTTTTAATTGTTTCCACTGGGGACAATTTTCCTGCCAGAGGGAAGTCCAGTGAATGTTGCATAAGAGGGAATTTAGAAAATGTTGCAAGCATAAACCTTCCTCTGTGATCAAATATACAATCCATCAACATTTCACACATATTTTATCAATCATCCTATGTTGTGAGCATTTATGATCGACACTTTGGCCCATTTCATTTCCTTTAAGTGCAATTCATAGGTTGGCAACTATTGTCAAATTACAGAAGTGTATTTGGCATAATTTTAACATCAGTTGCAAAAATCAGAACATTAATTTCGATCCAAACTAGAATTTCTCACAAAGAAAAAAAAAAAAAAAACTAGATGCACGTCCACATAAGGTTTACCAACAGATTCGTGAGCACTGACATACACTCCTCCCAACCAAAATATACAACTCAAACAGTGCAAAAACTAAACTCTGACAACATATTAAACTTTCCAAACATAAGCTGCTTGCGTTGAACTTATTTCGGAGTGACGCCACCAAACTGACTTGAGTTGTTTTTGACCGCGTTGAGTTCTACAGATCAAGGACATGAGATGAGGCACTGGCGGTGAGCACTGAGGTCGTCAGCAGAGTAATTCGAAGACACAAGTGCGGTCCAACATTTGGACGAGGCAAAAGGTTTGGTTTTATCAAACGGCCCCAACCAGCGATGCTGTTTAAAAGTGTTTTGTCATCCCATATAAATTTTCTGTCTTCTCCGTACTCTTTTTTTTCTTCTTCTATTTTTCTATTTTATGCAAAACAGTTTGTCAAAAAGGAGCTTAATAAAATGCACAAACGGATGTTCAAGCTATCAGAGTAACAGTGTGTGAAAATTAGAGGCATTTTGTCACATTAGCACTTTGTCACGAACAAATCATCAACAGTCAATTCTGACACTGTTGTGTCGCCTGAAATGTCCAAAAAAAAAAGAAGAAAAAAAAAGCCCAAGCTACTCAACACAGCATGAGTAGATCTACCAAAACTATCCAGAGCTATCATTCTAAAAAATATATGAAATATACATATATTAACCAATCCTTAAATAGATTTACCTTACTAAGAAGACAATGTAAGAAAAATAAATAACTGATGAAATTGTAATACATGCAAGAACTAATAAATACGATGCCTTTGCCGGCTCATGACACTACCCACAATAAATTAATTACTGTAATTAATGGGAATATTATGATGAGAGATGTATGCTTGGAAAAAAGACTCATAAAATAGTTCCTTTATATGTATAAACAGCTGAACTTGTAAAAACTATGGTACATTTGTATAAAAACTACAATTAAAAAAAGGACTCATCCCCAGTCATTGCATATATGTACACAAAGAGAATAAATGACATAAAAATGCAATTCTCTTCCATAAGAGGAAGAGTGACTGGTGAACAGATGTAGATATCTTGTATTTTTCAAGCAATATCTTCATATTAAACAGCTTAAAAGTAATAGATATGAATATAACATGAAAAGGTGGATGAATGCATAATGCAATTACGGGCAGTTGGAAACCAAGTGTTCCCCAGCAAAAGAATAAAAATCATAAACGTGATGGTTTTTGTGTTTCGTTTTTGATGTTTAACCTTTGCGTTAATTTATAGAGCAGCATCCACTTTTTAGGGTACCATCCATCTTGTCCTCACTCTTAAGTAGCAAAACCCCATTTTAATATGATTTTATGTCACATCAAGTAAATGACAAATAAGGCCGAGGTTGAAAACGCAGAAACACTACACAGGCCGCTCCGGTGAGCGGGCTGGCGGACATTTTTTGGAGATGCAAAGCTTCTTGAGTGCAACGCGGGCTCTAAACGGCCGCCAATGTCTCCCACCTCACGACTCACATGTAGCGCTTCATTCATTCATGCATTGAATGAATGAAAGGGCAATTTGGGAGGAGTCAAACGTGATGTAACGGACTTGGGAGTCGAGACCGTTTCGCCATAGACATGTTTACTGTGTTGCCTTTCACACTGCCTCCCTCTCTCTTTGGAGGCCACATATCAAACCTGATATCTCACCATTATGTTCGCCGTTCAGCAGGTTTTCGCCGACATTTGTGATGGAAGAATATAAGCTAAGCATGGGTGTGCTACAGCTTGCACAGACGCTTGAGGCACAGAGAGGTGGAGATGCGCGCGTACTGGCTGAGCTCCAGTGGTCCCGCTTCAAGGTCCATCCGTGAGCGTTCGCCCGTCTCCTGCGCCGGTGGATCGGCGTCCGCTCACAACGTCACCGTCTATCTCTCAACCAGAGTATCAGTGTCCATGTCATTCAGGAGGTAAATGTCCGTGTGGCGCGACGTTAGCATCTGAAAAACAGAGATGGAGGATTTCAGCGGTGAGCAGGGTCGTTTAAAGCTTATAAACACCAATTCAACTTCAGTCATTCATGTGGACAACAACAAAACTATGGAGGGAAAACAAGCATTTTTCCTGACACCATCTGGCTGTGATTTCTGTTATTCACGACTTGCTTATGCCCTAAAAAAACAAACTCCAAAAATTAAAAGAAAAATTAAATAAATGCTCAGACCTCTTTGGAAGATTTAATACTAAAAGAAAAAACAAACAAAACCCCACACACACGTAATTTACAAAGTACTTGCCTTGCGCTAATGGTGACCCGCGAATGTGTGCATGTGTGACTTCAGCTAATCTCATGTTGCCCCTCATACAGTGTAGCTTTGGTTTGTTTGTTTTTTTTAAAGGAGAAATAAACCTGGAGACAGCTGATGCACGGCAAGTCAAGCGTCATGTGAAAACGTCAAAAATTGCTGGTTTTGTTTTTATCACTGGGAAACAGGATCCAGCTGGTGACACCATAGCTGTGCTTGGTTATGATTAGAGACGAACTGCGGGTGCTCACCTTGGGCCAATAATCCCCATTAAAGCCCGGAAAATCCTGGAAAAGAGCATTTGTACTATGTGTAGCGTCGTTGGTCTCACAGGTCGTTTTAACAATTTGTACCAACAGTGCAACAAAGCAACTGAGCATGACAAAAATCCTGAAAAATAAAAAAAATAAAAAATAACACAAAAAAAGGAGTAATTGTTTTTTTTCACAAAAATCTGAAAAAAAGAATCCCTAAAATTCTATTTTTCCTTTGTTTCTATTTTGACTGAATATATGCAACTAAAAACATGCAGATAATAAGTTCTTTTGACACTAAAAGACAGAAGACGCCAACAAATGTCCACGTATCCATCATTTTGCATTTATTATGGACACACGGTGTTTCATCCAATAGCAAAGGACAGACACTGACACAGAGCTGGAATGAGTCATAACTCCAACATATACAAAATCACAATGACCAAATGTGCTTTTGAATGACACCGTATGATGAATCATAGCAGCCTGACATGCTCAGAGAAAACCTTTGGAACCACAGCAGGAACTCGGCTCCCTGTTATGCTCGATTTGCTGGGTAAGACAGACTGTGCGACCTTGATCATTATTGTTTGAGGTACAGAGATTTCCTTCTCGATTTACCTCATCTTAATTCTAAATGATCCAGAGTAATCTGCCTCTCTTTTTTTTTTTTTAATTAAATTCGACAGCTTAAAGCCAAACTGTGACCAGGGTAAAGAAGGTCTCTACTCTTGACACTCGAAAAGCACAGAGCCAGGAAGTACAGTTATAACACCACTGTGAGTGAGTCACCTCAAACGTCACAGCACGAAAAGCACAGTTGTGAATAATAAGACGAGATAATGGCTAAATTCCGTTTAGCCGCTTCAGTCCGAGGGTTTTGGGATTGTGCGTATCGGCTCATGGTCGCACGGACGGGACGCATGGACAGAGCACAGCCGTCAGTCATGTTGTTAGAAAACACCTGTGCTTTTCGGCAGTGTAAAAAAAACATTTTTTTTTAATTGGGGGCCTTATTTACACCCGCCGGCACCTTTTTCTGAATGTGAATAATATTGCATTTGAGAGGAAACAACAGTTAACACTTATATCATTATGAATTGTCAGCAGACCCTTTTCCACAGCAGCCACTCTGACAGGAAATAAGCAGGTAGGTACATCACATGACTCAAGGCTCTGCGCTTTAATACAACAAAACCCTCATGAGTGGCGTTCGTGACACCTCAGTTCGCCTACCAAACCATGTCAAAACCGTGCGCGAGGTTATCACATGTGCTTTTTAGCAGACAAAACAGAATTGTGTGTTAATCTTTGTTATGACCAGCAGTCAGGTCTGTATACAGCAGATAGCAGTGATGTCATTACTGGTAGAAAGAGAGAGAAACACCTAAAAAGAAAAGTAATCCTAACAATTTCAGTTTCAGAACATTTCTGAAAGCAAATAAAAAAAACAAAACAAAGAAAAACAAATGGGTGGCTGTTAAAACATGAATGAATCAGTGCATAGCCACACACACGGCACCTTAATTTGGAGAAGCAGAGCAGCTTCAAAATGTTTTCTTGGGCTCTAGAAAGACTTCATTTTGTCAGAAGTGACTGGAATTGTATTTTCAACCGCAGCACTCTTAGACTCGGAATTCACAAAATGACCACTTTCAAGACTCTTAAAATAGAAAGGCTTATACAACTTGTTTTGACTTGTAATCCTGCCTTGAACACAGCTGTGACGTTGGTGCAGTTATGAGAGCGTTATTTTTGAGCATGTCGCTTCGATTGCTCTGCACACCAGGATAAACGACTCCTTCCATTAAATGTATTGTAATAGTACTATTACAAATTAGTTTTACGCTCCTAAGGCCTTTAACCACAGACAAATGATGCTGAATAAAAGTATGGAAACACATTTATCATGGCATCAATGCAATAAATAAAAAGGAAAGAAAAAGCAAATTCATATATATATATATATATATATATATATATATATATAAAAAATCTCCATCTTAGCTGATCCTAGGACTGCGCTCTTCTGGGCTGAGGTTTCAGGAGTTGTTCCTGGGATCTGTTGGGGCCACTCTCCCAGTCTGGGGGTCACTGCCCCGAGTGCTCCTACTCCCACGGGGACCACGGTAGCCTGAACACTCCACATCTGTTCCAGCTGCTCTTTCAACCTTTGGTACTTCTCAACCTTTTCGTGTTCCTTCTTTTTGGATGTTGGCGTCAGCTGGTATCGCCGCATCTATCACTATCGCCCTCTTCTGCTCTCTCTCTCTCTGTATATATGTATTATATATTATAGATATTGTAACTTCCTGTCCTGAACTCCAGCAGTCACAGAGGAACGTGTCTGGCTTATTCAGACCCCGGGGACGAGGCTGTGGTCATATGATGTTTCACTTGTTTGAAAAGGAGACCGTCTCATGCATGAAACAGTGCAGCTCAGACTCATGACTAAACGTCATCAGCACAACTAATATTTCCTGATCACAGTTCATAGTTTGAGCGTATCACCACGGTAAATTAATATGGCCGCTGCCATTACGCAGCCCCTCTGGAAACGTGCAGGACAAAGGGCGAGCTGGTTCTCCACACATTTAATGCAACGGGTGACAAACCACGTCAAAAGTTTCCTCTTCAGCGTCCTTCACATGTTAGACAGGAATCAATTTACAAAGTCAAAACTTTTCACACATTGAGGGCTGGATATCATTTGGCACAGACACTGAGATTTCACTTTGAAGCTTTTTTGATCCAGTGAAGGTAACTGCTACATGCGGAGGTGGGACAGTAGAGGATGCTGAGGTGGGACAGTTGAGGATGCTGAGGTAGACTAAGTCGAGGACAAGCTGGCTACAGAGCATTTATGGTGGAGCGGTGGGCTCACATACAGCCGAGTAACGCAGCTTGCGTGGGTGCAAATGTCTCACATGAAACAGAAATGAATCAGGAGAAACATGGTACTCTAGGTAGTCGGGTTAATCCTCACTTAACAGAAACACTGCTGGTTATACTTCAAGTGAGCAGAAAGGACCGGCTTCGGCCGACATGCTGATGTTTGCTGGGTTTTGTGAATATCAATTAAGAAATAAGTGCAGCCATTGTCGTCTGTCTGCAGGTCTCACAGACGTGGAATCCGTTGCAGTCGCACTTTGCTTTTATGTTCTCAAATTTCTTTCATTAAAATGCCAAACGAAAGACACTTATTATCTCCGCAAATGAAGTCCTGTCTTCACCTGCATCTGTCTGTCAGCAGGATCGCACAACTACTCAGCTGATGTTCACAAAACGTAGTAATGGATGGGTGGAGCACGGCTTAAGGAGGATCGCGCTGTACTAAGGGCAGATCTGTTTAACAAAGTGAAAAACTGCAGGGTTTTTTTTTTTCTTTGCAGTGGCCTGGCGGAGGTCTGCACTCTCCGAATGCCACTGTAGTTGTGGCTGTGATGCATGTTCCCTCTGTGCAGCTCTGCTCCTCCAAAAGGCAGCAATTGGGCTGCAAACATTGTAGTTTACTACTTTACTTAAGTGTGTCTGAAATCATTAAAATGTCTGAGTAAGACCGTTAACTTTTCAATGCTGAGCCTTAATTTAGATGCTCTTGCTGTAGCTGTTCACAAAGATGCCAAAAATAACAGGCATAGCTTTTGTTGCTTAAGCCTGCATTACATATTACAAAAAAATCTGGAGGACGTCATTTCCAGATAATGTGACGAATGTGTTGAGTTTTATGTTGTTTTCAAACTGTGTATCACATATTTTCTGAGACACTGGCTTACGCATCACATTCTGCCATCTATAATAATACTCTGCTGGTCTAAAACTTGGTAATCACAAAGCACCAAACGTTGATACCCAGCCGTAAAATAAAATAAAAAAAAACACGTGACATGAGCAAAAACAATGTGTATTCCAAGATCCTACAAGATCTTGAAAAGTCCTGGTTGTGTATAGAGCTCAGAGTCTTCCCGAGGAAAGAGGAATGCTGGTGCTTAAAAGTCCTGTTCGGCTCTAGGAGTCGTACTCAGACTGCTCCTCTATGAACACAGCGGGTCGATTGCTTACCCTGCTGCCACAGTCCAGGGAAGAGACGCCGAGGGCAACCAAACAGTGCCACGCCTGCGGACGACACGGTTAAAAACAGGCTTTGTGTGAGAAAGCGATCTGATGTTTATTAGGTTGTTTGAGTATTATTACTCATAATTTGTAAACATGAGACAGTAATCGAGTTCCTGTCTGTCGGTGTGACTACCTAATCGTTTCAGCTCTTAAGTATAGAAAACCATTCCTTCACATTTTAATTTTCTAACAGGTTAAAAAGTAAAATTAGTTAATAAAAACTTTGCAGGATGTTTACAAATTGTATGATATTACGGTGTGCACATTATGCAGTGAAACCGGCCTGAGGGTTGAGTACAATGTAGCGACAAGCTAACTCACCAGGTAGCCCACAAAGCACAGATAGGCCATGGAGAGGAGAGCGGCCAGGACGTAGAGCAGCACGCTGTTCAGCGCCGTCACATAAACCACCACAAAGTACATGTTGATTGCACAAACCACCAGGATGACGATGCCTCCAGAGATCTTCCACACCCTGAGGAGAGCAGGCAGACTCATTACACAAATGTGGGATTATATTTTCACTGATGCAACCGTTCTCCTGGATCTACTCCTTGACTGTTTCTTACATCACAGACTTTCCTGTAATAATCCCGCTACTGAGTAAATGCCTGCTTTTGTGTCACTCAACTTAGGCTCTCCAAAGACTAACAGTACATCCTTTCAACGGGAAATAAGTCAGTCAAACAATCTAAAATCAGCAGGTTTTGGGATAAGCTGTAGACCAAAAGTACAAGTTTTTGATTGCTTTATATTGCATGTCAAGATAATATAAGAAAATGGGCATTCTAGGGGCAGGAGAAGGTTTATCTCTAAAAATGAAGACAAAAAAAGGGAAACAACAGCTTGATATCTACTTGGGGGGAAAAAAATTCCACTCACATGCTGTTTGCAAAGTCGTTCATTATGGACGTCAGACTGGTGAAGGTGAGAATCGGGATCAAAGCAAATGGAAGCTGTTGAGTTAGAGAATAAATGATATTTATTAATGAACAAGACTATACTTCACTATGGCAGCATTGGACAGATCGGATGCGTAGAGGAAGATTACATGTTACAAATTAGCAAATAAATGATTGTAAAAAAACAAACAAACAAAATAAACTGCTGAGTGTGCGAAAGTCAGGTCATCTGCTGACTGGGCCTGACCTGCATGCTCTGCAGCACGTTGAGGAAGTCGTTCATCCCCGTCAGATGCTGCACATCCTGAAAAATGGCTACCAGCAGTGTGGGCGTGATGGCAATGGAGCGGGTGAGCAGCACCCGCGCAAAACGGGACCACCGCAGGTTTAGGAAACCCTTAGCAGGCATAAAAGGGAGGGCATGATTATATGCGGTATGTCTTTGTTTAGATCCACATATTACACAAGCATCAGGCAAACTTACCTCCATAACAAACTGGCCGGAGTAGGTGCCCGTCATGGTGGAGCTCTGCCCAGCTGCCAGGATCCCGATGGCCCAGATATAGAGGGCTGCAGGGCCAAAGAAACAGCCCAGGACCACTCCCTGAAACACGGCCAGAAGCTTCATCTGTCAACTGTATCCTTTCTTGTCAGACTAATGATTGTGATGATACATATCAATTTTGTATCATCTCTCTTTTGTCCTTTGTTATGTCTTGCCTCGTTTCTCAGTTGCTCCTTGTCTGCCCTGCCCCACTCCTTCTGTCTTTCTGATAAGCTCAGTGTGCATTTTAGTTTTGTCCCGTCTTTACTTGCCCTGTTGTGCTCCTCTTTTTGACTTGCCTGCCACCCTGTATCTTAGTTTTTGGGACTTTTATCATTCCTTAAGTTCCCGCTTGGCTGCTGCTGAATTCCTGCACTTGGGTCCACCTGCATCCAATCAACTGTGACATCTTTGTTCACCAAATCTGCAATGAAGAAATGCAGCTGGCTTGCTGAAATGCTTTACTGATGATCTGGATACATCGTAGAAAGACTAATCCTGGCATAATTGAAATTTGGTTATTATTTGGGGGTGTAGGGGGTATTTTTAGAGCTCCAAGACACCCACACAGAGGATCTTAATTTATCAAAAATGACTGACTGCTTGACTCTTCTATTTTGCTGCATCTTTTACAACTTATATCTTCTTCATTGTAGACTCTCAGTGTTTCGTAGGTGTTTATATTAATGTAATATCCCCTTTAGGTGTCCCATTCCCAGTGGCCTGATATTGTGCATGCTGGTTCCCTGCGGTCAGGCTTGAGGACATGAGAGCATTCAAGTTATTGGGCGCTGTTTTTTTGTAAGCAACTATAAATATAAATATTTGCCATGACAGGTCTGACTGATTATGATTTAGAGAGACAAGCAGACGTACCCCTTTGTAAATATCCACCTCCAGTGTGCCATTTGAGGGGAAGAGATCTTGGTGATGGATGCCGGTTGCATTGCACTCATTAATCTGCAACCAAGACAGGTCAAACAAATATCAAGTCATAAATTGGGACTTTGAACACGGTGTCATTATCACACTAATTACAGGTCTATCGTTCCGGTGTATTTCAGTATGAACACTAAGGTCAAGTACACTGTGTGGAGTTCTGGATACCCACCACTTCCATGTTACTTTTATTGTAGAAGGCCTGAGCAAAGACCGCGACGACAAAGACGTTGATGAGAAAGGAGACAAAGAGAGCGATGGTCGATTCAATGAAGAAGTACTTGTTGGCCTCCTTTACTTCCTTCTTATTTTTGCGATCAATTTCCCTAGACTGGTGCACAGAGGGGAGAAGCAAGCACTTGGTTATCCTTCCTCAAAAATTCCAACAACTTCACAGTTTATGAGAACCAAAAGTTCCAAGACTAACAACAAATACTTCAAAATGACATCCATATCACCATGATTCTGGGTTAGATAACCCAAAAAAACCCACTGACATTTGTATAACAATTATCTGTAACAACATTTTCTAACAGGCATTGATCGACAACATTCAGCTATAAAGTTGATGAACAATCATCAATAAGAGGCAAATGTTTTACATGCCAGTAACATATGACAATGCTCCTGTTTATCCACACTCGTAATACACTAGTTTGATTTCTTTTCTACTTTCATTTGGTTTCTTTTTGCTTGTCATGAAACACAGTGGCTAGAATGACCAACTTGTGGTTGTATGCCTCTGCCTGAGAAGGGATTTTACAGAACAACATAATGTCACATTGAGGTTGACTTTTGACCTTTTGGGTTGATAATGCCCTCACTGCATCCTGTTAAGACATTTGTGTGAAAATTTGTCATAATCAGTGCATGAATTCTTGAATTATCGCCAAAAGCATGTTTTATGACGCCAGTGAACCGTTGACCATCGAATATTAATCGGCTCATTCAAATACATTTGTGTTACAAATCTGAAGAAGCTCAGTTGAGGCGTTCTTGAGATATTGCGGATGGGAAACATGGATGGACAACAAGTTCATGACATAAGATAACGCATACTGTTAACATTGATCATAGTAATCCCTCACTGATCTGCGACACTCGACTGTGACATGACTTTACTGGAATTATGGTAGATTATTCAGAAACTTCAATTTCAACTTTACATTCCTTTATTCTTTACTTTTTTCTGTCTTATTGACATTTGAGAATTAAAAACAAAACAAAAAACCCCCCCGCCTTTCTCACCTTGACCAGAGCTGAGTGCAGGTAGATGTTGTGGGGCATGATGACGGCGCCGACGATTCCAACCGCCTGCTCGAGCTGCAGAGGCCCACAGCCCTCGCAGTAAGGCACAAACATCCCCTTCAGCAGCTCGCCTTGGTCTGGCTTCACGAGCACATACTAGTAGGACACGAGGCGGAGTCCGACATGTCAAGCAGCCAGTGAGCGTCTCCGAATGTGTCAGTTGTCAAGTAATTCATGTATTGTATTAGAAATGGAGATTATTACCTCATAACCAAAGCTAATGGCCATCACGGTGATGAGAAAGCCGAAGAAAGCTTCAAGTTTCCTCAGGCCTGCAAGGGGATAAAGGAGCATCAACACTGGGATGTGCAAATGCTCAAATTGGGAGTCCGGTTTCGAATCAGCAGGAGAACCACGTACCGTATTTGTCTAAAAAGAGAAACACAAATGTGTCTGTGATGGTGATGAGGACTCCTCCCCACAGTGGAATCCTGGAGAAAGCAAAAGAAAATTTCAAACCATTATGGGTATACTATATAAAAAACTTTTTGCAGCCACTTGTCATGGGCAAGGATAAATGATGAAGATGGTACCTTCCCACAGAGAGAAGATTGAGAGCGATTGCACAGCCAATGACCTCCTGCATGTCTGAGCCAATGATCGCCAACTCCACCATCAGCCAGAGGATGATTCGTGGGACCTGGACAAGGAAAATAAAGCTAGATCAAAAACATGCAATACGCAGATTATATCAGTGATAAGAATTGCTCATTTTACTGAATTTCATATCTTTTGGTGTTTTCTTTTATCTTTCAAAATTTCACTGAAATGATTCTCCAAGATATTAGAGAGCGGCGAAAAAGGTTCAAGCGGGACAAAAAGGGGAATTTCGGTGTGTGTGTGTGTGTGTGTGTGTGTGTGTGTGTGTGTGTGTGTGTGTGTGTGTGTGTGTGTGTGTGTGTGTGTGTGTGCAGGAATGTCCTAAAGATGTGTGAATGCGTGTGGATTTATCAAATGTCTTTGCAGTTGAGCCTTAGCGCCTTTCCCACTGTGTGTGTGTGTGTGTTTCA
>CAAKHG010027524.1:20037-30952 GCA_901007715.1 Dactylopterus volitans | reverse complement strand
ATGACACCCGCCGTTTTTTTTTGTTTTTTGTTTGTTTTTTGTTTGTTTTTTTTTCCCACGATGTGTTAGCTGTTTTTATTTCAAATGTCGCTGTGTGAGAAAATGGTGTCAGCGAGGCGCAACAGCCCCGGACCGCATGTTACATAAACCTCTCGCACCCCTCTGGGACACTTTTCCAGTGTAACTTGTACGTGAGCGTAGGTTGTAGACGGGGAAAATGGCTGACACGTAGTCATGCGTAGCCGTCGTTACTAGAAGATTACAGTAGGTCCAAGTGTTCCTGCAGTCTCTGGCGCTCGGCGCTCCAGCGAGGAGTCTCACAAAGTGTTGTTTGTCTGCATTGTCATGCAGCAAAACAACTCACACTGAGGAAAAAAAAGTGACAGTTTTATACCTAAGTTAATTACCATAATGGAATTATGCAAGTTGGGACTGCAGATAAAAATATTCTGCTTGATTAGAAAAAAGGGGCAAAGAAAAGGCATGTGACCCTCACTTGATGATCGGGATGCAATTGTCATTTAAAGGCAGAAAATACATTGTTTTGTTTTTTTTGCCTTTATTGTGATGAGTTAAGTGTGTCCTGATTTAAAAAAAAAAAAAAAAAAATGGGACGGCACACACGCTTCTTTTGCATGAACTCTGCAGAGATTTTCATTTGTTTAGTCCAGGTGACAGAATGTTTTTTATGGAAAATGACCCAAGACCTCAAAGGTAAAGAAAGAAGCCCTTAAAAAATGATATTAATACTGTTTATTTTTACGCTGCATATATGATATATAATCTCCCCAATTACATTGAAAGCATAAATGAAAGTTAAAGGCCTTATCAGTTGAATATTACACCCACTTACCACTTTATTAGGAACACCTGTTCAAACGCTTCTTTGCACAAATATCGGCCAATCACGTGGCAGCAACTCAGCGCATTTAAGACTTTTAGACACAGTCACCCCGAGCGCAACCAGAGTTTATAGAGGACGGTCCCAAATAAAGAAGATGTCCAGCGCTGGGATAAGATGCCTGGTTGAAGGCAGGGGTCAAAGGTCAGGCTTGCTTACAGCTTGCTAGCAAAGTGGGCGGCGAGCGTAGCTGTTATATCAGTCGTCTACCGGGGGTGGAGGGACAGTTTTACATCAGTGTGAACGCGCCGCGGCTCGCTCAGTGCCTGATTTCCTCAGCCGAAACGAGCTGCTACGTTCGCCGCTGTGCTGGCGAGGCCGCGGCGGCGCGTCATCGTTCGGAGGAAACTCGCCCTGAAGCGCCGTACAGCCGAAAAAGGAGCCGCACGGATGGTGACATAATGCGATGAAACATTATTGAATATGTCAGCAGTAGCTGCTTTAAAGAGGGATTGTGTGCAATAAATGTAGAACAGTTCCACACATACATGCTCATACGTTCTTTAGCTAAAAAAGAACCGTGTGCAGGTGTGAGACCACGGCCTACACCTGACGCATCATCGCATAACGCACATGTCTTACAACATACAAATACATTTCTGTCAGATGCGGCGGCTGCTGTGGGTGCATCCCTGCTGCCGCTGCTCCCTGACGACGACGGCTGCGACGGCTAGCTACCCGACCGTCAGCCGCTAGCGCCCTAGCTTAGTCTAATGCAATCGCCCTGCAAAGGCGTTGCCTTCTTAGCTTTAACCTGTGATGGCGTCGAACTGCATAGGTGATGCTGAGATGTGGAATCATAATATTATTACCCGCTCATTTTCCGCCTAAAATTTGTGTGGAACATCAGCGGCCTCGGCACAAACAGCTTTCAATTATATCAGCACTCAACATTATTGTACTCAAGAAGATAGGATTCATAACCTTGCTGGCAAGCTGTGGTTAATAAAAGGTCTTTGCTGCCGTTAAGTGTCGTCTCTCTACCAGCCGTAACCAGCCTGGCCATTCTCCTCTGACCTCTGACCTCTGGCATCAACCATAAGCAGATTTCCTCTGCTTATCTTCCCTTTTTGGCACCGTCCCCTGTAAACCCTAGAGATGGCTGCGCATGAAGACCCCGGCAGATCGGCGGTTGCTGAAATACTCGCCAACAGCAACCAAGAACCACACCACGCTCCGCTTGAGCTTCAGCATAGGTGCGCTGAGTTGGGATTGGCTGATCAGATATTTGCGTGAAGGCGCCGCTGAACAGATGCACTTAACAAAGGGGCCGGTGGGCGTGGAAAACGACGGCATCGGGCTTGTCCCCGGAATCAGAAACGAAAGAGCTCGTAATCGAAGTTCATGCAACTCATCGCGTTTAAAGAGATTGATCTCTGACACATTTACCCACCAGGTTGTGTCACCTTGGATTCAGGGACGGGATTCGTGGTGCATGAACGGTGGATTCGGCTTCGACTTACGAGTGAAACCTATCGTGAGATTTGTTGTTTAAACTTCCTGCAAAAAGTACTTGGCTTGGTGTTTAGGGAAAAGATGAGGTTTTGGGGGTTTGAATAGACCCTTTCACAGCAATGCCATGCAGAGAGAGAGAAGTGTTCGGGGCAAACTTGTGAACCCGAGCGTTAATAGTGTTGCGGGTGTTGTTTCGTAGCGTCAAGCATTGCCCCAGTTTGGGTTCGACTTGTTCCACAGGGCCACGCGGGAGGCAAAGGTCAGCTTCAGCTTTAAAGCAGCCCATCCATAATTCCGTAAACTTTCCAAAACGCCGCCGATCCGCAATGCCCGCGCTCCGCCGCTAGTTTTCACGTGTCCGGTCGGTGCTGCAGTGACGGTCGGCTGACCGACCCGGCGACAGCTCCGACGAGGCCGGCTGTGCGCTGGGATCCGGCGTCGCGAAGCCTTGGCCAGCGCGTGGCTCTCATGTGACGGCCTTGCTGGCTGCTGATCTGGCTGGCGTTTCCCCGGCCTCAGACATATTTCACTGGAACCAACTGCACATCCGCGCGACTGAGGAGAGACGGACCCGCTGGTGCTGCTCGGTGGCTACTGCCTGTATGACCCCACTCTTACTGTATGGGCCTTTTAGCCCTACCTGCTTCTAACACAATTTTAAAGACACATTATACATTCTGTTTATTGTGTTCAGATCCGAAACACTGCCCTCTTTCATTGTTCACCGTGACCTCACACACCAGATTTCAGCTGGAGCCTCGTTTGTTGCATTTGAAGGCAGCCGCGGCGTTCCCACCCGCGCGCGCATAAAAAAAAAAAAAAAAAAAAAAAAACGATTTAGCGGTCGCGCGTCAGACTCCTGCGTGAAACCGCTCCAAAATGCATCGTGTAATTGGCGAACGGGGACAAGTGGAGAGCCATGCACTGCAGTAAGTTCGTAGCTCCCTGCAGATGAAAGACGCATTCCTACTCTGCATGTCGCTGTGTTCCTCAGACGGATTCCCAGCTGGGACCTGCTCTAATCTCCTGGCAACAATATTGACATAGAAATAGAAACTCTGGAGAGGACAGGACTCTAGCTGTCTGCCTGTTAGGACGGCCGTCACATACATCTGGCTGTCACAGTTCCCGTGCACACACGCGCACACACACAAAAACACACGCACACACACACACGTCCTGTTTAAATTAGATGCATGCTGAAGCTGTAGATTCAAGAGTCGCACTTTTTGGCAAACCTGATTTGGGGTGCTTTGCTGAGCTGGACGAGAACATGAGCCGAGTTTCCAGGATACAAGTCTCTTATCCTTCCTTAGATTGAGCGGAAAACTAGTTGCCGAGCTAAAACATGAAACAAGTCGAATGAAGCAGCCGTGTTTTTTTATCCAAACCTTTTAATACAAGTGTCGTAAAGGACAGTGTGTGTGTCAGTAAGACAAAACAGTTTATGGCCAAAGGAATAAAACAGTTTGTCCTGAGAGTAGCGGAAAAGGTTCATGTTTTAGTCAATACTTGGTTAAGATAGATTTTTTTTTTGTAATATGCCGTAGGTATTGATCGGGGAGATGGCGACCGAACTAATTGGATTTCTTTTTGTCAAAGCTGTCGCATTCATGCAGCCGTGATGACAAACTACCAGTCAAGACACTTTCTAACAAACTTTATTGTCATTATACAGTGAATTTACACGGAAATTCTGAATTTAGAATGGAGGGTTAGTCCAAATAATTGCGTTGCCACATTATAATAATGGTATATAACTATTTATTGTGAGGCAACAGTGCCAACCTCCATGCCACCAAGCTGGGACCCCTCCCCTCCTTTTTGGCAAATCGCTGTAGCCCAAATACTCACTTGCTTAAGCAGGCAGCAGTGGCTGCCATGTAGATGTACTCTTCAGTATGAGGACCTTAAAACATTACAATTAAAGCTGCAAAGGCTTATTGAACAGGCCCTCGCACCCTGAGCAAAGGGAGGAAGTGGCAGCTGCTGTATCGTTGCTATCCGTGGCTAATTCCATAATTGTATGTGAAAAACAGCACAAGGGCAACTGAGTTGGGGGGCACTATTTGAGCCGTTTTTCCAAGACTGGCATCAAACTCGAGAATGCATTTCCTGAAGAAAATGGGAATGCTGAGAGGTGAATGGAATTGCTGAATGCTAAAAATTCAATGCTGGATTAATGCTAAAAGGGTCTCCTCAAAGAACTGTGGTGATGTTCCAGAGTCATGACATCGACAAGAATATACCACTATGATGTCATACATTTGAGCAAATATGCCATCACCAGCATGAGGTCGGTCGTGCTTCTCAACCGACGCGTGAGCTTCTGATAACTTCTCATCCTCAAAGTCTTTAGTATCAGAGGTGCAAATTTCAAGTGGATCTGATTCACCCCCGCGAGGAGGCGTTTGTTCAAATATGAGAAACGGAAAATGGAGAAAACCGTCACGTTCACTTCGAAACATCCAGCTTCCTGTTGGGTTTAGGGTGTCTCCACTTCTTTGGAGACTTTTTTGTACATCTGGACATCTGATGAACGTGCCAATATGTCCTCGTTGTAATCAAATGGCTTTGATGCCCGCGGCCTGGTGATCATTAGATATGAGGCATTTATGTCAAACACACCTACAAAGGTGGCATTCAGCAGTTGATTCGCATAGTTCATGTCCTGCTGGAAGCCATGACACTCCATGCAACGGGCATCACACAGAGTCGCTGCATCAGTGCAGATGATGGCCCTGAAGGTGTAAGAGGGCTTGCAAAAACAACTGCCTTTTTACATATGCGTACACTTTATTCCAGCCCTCGTGGGCTCATCGTAAGCGCCTGAGATCAACACATGGGGACGCTTCATTAACAAAAGTGTTTTTACTCCAAAAGAAAATAATTGGTCGGCGCAACGGGGCCACTTGGCAGTAATGGGGCCCTTTACACATGCAGAGCCTGCATACCGCAGGACACGGCTCGGATGCAGGTGGCTGAATTGGGAGCGATTACGCGACTCCACTGCTGGAAACGCGTCCCCGTGCGACCAGCAGCCGCATCTCAGCTGAGAGCAGCGTTGCGGCGTCTTTGGGGAACAACTGGCGATTTGATACAAGAGTAAGAGGAGCGAAAAATGAGCCATTCAAAAAAAAAAAAAAAAAAAAAAAAAAACCTCTCATTCAGCTAACTGGTGGCACAATGCTGATCATTCACAGAGAAACTGTCTGTTTGCAACAGGCCCCCCCCATCTCCACAAATAGCAACAAAGTCCATCGAGAGAAGCGTTTGTTGTGGGTGAATGCTTTCGGCCTGCTGGAGACTGGAAGGTCAAATTCTGTGTGCAAGTTACTGTGACATGTGGACTTGGTGTTGTTGGACTTAGTTGACCTATAACCTGCAGCGTGTACTATTATTTTCAGTTTTCTGTCACTGTTTGGTTAGCAGAGACTCTCTGGCAGCAAGCGTGTGGAGGGAAACTTCTCCCATGTGCTCTGGCACCATTGGCACCATTTGATCACTTCGATTTGAATGCGATGACCCTTCAGCACCGTACACTTAAACGTCTTTTTCACATTTCATTTCAGGATCGTCCACGCCTAGCCTGACCCTGTGCGAGAGGTCCAACTTGTAACCATGACAACCAAATCCAACAGCAGCGTTCTGGGTGGCAAGGCTTCGTCGTCTCCTCTTCTGTCCTTACCGACCCGCCAGCGCCTGCTCACCAAAGATGGACACTGTGCCCTCCGCCCACCTCTGTGCGCCTCGGGCTCATGGCGCGGGGCCTCCAGCCGAGCCTGGCAGCTCGCCCTGCAGGATATGTGGGGACTCCTGGTGGGTCTCCGTTGGAGATGGGTCCTCCTGGTCTTCTGCGCCTCATTCCTGGCCCACTGGCTGCTGTTTGCCTGTCTGTGGTACTTGCTAGCCCACCTCAATGGAGACCTGGCCGTGCAGGATCACGACGCACCTCCGCAGGGGCATGTGGTCTGTGTGAAGCACATTACTAGCTTCACTGCTGCCTTCTCCTTTTCTCTGGAGACACAGCTCACCATCGGTTACGGCACCATGTTCCCTAGTGGGGACTGCCCCAGTGCCATAGCACTGCTGGCTGTGCAGATGCTGCTGGGCCTCATGCTAGAGGCATTCATCACAGGTACGCGTATTCTCCAAACCCTTCCCTCCACAAACATTTCTCGGGTATGAGGTGCGGCTGGAAATGTGGGAGCTATTTCATATTTGAGAAGTCGATTTTGCTTGTCCACAACAGCAACTTGTGTTTCTCCCTACCTAACCCTTCATCGCCAATTAAAAGCCATCTACTGCAGTGCTTGACCTCAACCCAACCTCATCACCGTCCCAAACAAAAACCTGAGCGCTAACCCCAATCAGTGTTCGTAACGGGAAAACAGCATGGTGAGGAACAAACCTTGTAAGGCAGCAGCAACCTGGTGCATTCCTGAAAAGAAAAAAAAAAAAAGCTTTGTGGAACCCTCATTGATCAGTCAAATGATTTATCATTTCAAAGCATCTGACACACAGACAGTGGCAGCGTCTGCTGGGCGACCATACATAATTCATTTACAATAAAGTATAAAACACTAGGTTATTGTGGCATTGAAGAGCCTCAGTGATGAAAATTTAGCATGCAGTTATCGCGTTCCCTTTGTCATCAGAATCAAGCAGCCTGTATAGGAGTAACATGATGGTTGGCTTTCCTGATCTCTCCTGTGTGGTCTGCAGCCTTCACATACTCGCAGTTTACTGCTGTTGAATAGGAGCTTAAAAGCATAAAAGCAAAAAACAAAACCCATATTTTAATTGGACTTGTGTGTCCATTCATTGTCAGATTCAGTGGTCTTTCCTCTGCTGCTTCTGTCAGAACAGTACTCTGAATACTGGTGAACGGAATCATGGTGTCGTCATATGACATTTAAGATTATTGTCTTAACCCTCCAGGTGCATTTGTGGCCAAGATTGCACGTCCCCAGAAGCGAGCGGGAGCCATTCAGTTCAGCCCCCAAGCAGTGGTGGGCCAACATCAGGGCCAGACGTGCCTCATGCTGCGGGCCACCAACCTGCTGACGCGGCCTCTGGTGGACGTGAAGGTGAGTGCCGTCCTCTATGAGGAGCGTGAAGGTCAGGCTCTGCACCAGACCTCTCTGGACTTCCACTTGGATCACCTGGGCCAACAGCCCTGCCCTTTCTTCATCTTCCCACTCACCTTTTACCATCCCCTGGACCGCCGGAGCCCCCTGTACCCGACTCTGTGCGAGGGCGCGTCCAACCACTTTGAGCTGGTGGTGTTCCTGTCAGCCTTGCAGGAGGGGACTGGCGACACCTGCCAGAAGAGGACCTCCTACCTGCGCCAAGAAATCCAGTTTAACCGTCGCTTTGTGCCCTCCTTGGGACTGGATGCTCAGGGTAGGTACGTGGTGAGCAACCATCACTTTGACACGACGCACTCAAAGGATCCCTTGGACAAGGACTGCGTGGTACAGATCAACGGCGATGGCAGCGACCGGATGGAGTAAAGGAACTGTAGAGGTTGTGTTTCTGAGGCATTGTCAGTTAAGGGTAACTATTGGGCAGATATTTTTGTCAGCAGGCGCCTCATTCCATTTAATGGCAAATCAGAATTTGTGTTTGGTCATTTTCAAATCAAGACAGATATCAGACTCCTCCCTCCAATCACTTGCATCCCCCATGGTGTGATTCACCACTGGCATATTTGATTTGCGCTTTTGATTTCCAGTAGGCAGGACACAGGAAGTGCGCTGCTGCCTGCAACCCGGTCAAACTAAAACAGCACATTCGGTTTTAGGAAAACAAAATCATGTTGGGAGAGTTAAGTCGGTAGCGCCGCATGTGGAGGCGTGATTCAGTGGCAGGAATAACCCGGCGTACTTAGAGCATGTTCACTTGTGATCAGATTACACGCACATTAATGTCAGGTAGGAACGGGGTCAAAAGCGGCTCTCACTTTGGTCAGAATTCTTGGGTGTCCGGGGTGCAGCTTCTGGGAGTTACATAACTGACTAATGACAGCTCATTACCAACATTTTTTTTTGTTGTTTTTTTTTTTTAATTGTTTTGCCTCCAAGCAAGCCACAGTTAAGGGCGGAGGCAGTATGTTTTCCAATCGTCCGTCCATCCCATTCTTGCGACCACGATATCTCAGGAATGCCTGGAAGGGAAAGTCTTCAGAGTCTTGGCACAAATGTCCACTTGGGATCAAGGATGAACCGAACCTAGAGGTCAGAGGTCAAAGGTTAAAGTCACCGTGCCCTCATATCTTAGCCATTCGTGCAAATGCGATAATCAAAGAATGGCTGGGAGACATTTTGGCATCATTTCCCGTTATGGCCACTAAAAGGTGGACACTGGGCTCAAGGATTAACCGATTTGATTGAATGGTCAAAGGTCACTCTAACCGCAGATTTTTTTTTTTTTGGCCAGAGCTCAAATGCCAAACATTTGTCTGGTAGGATGAAATGTTGAAGTGATGGAGCAGTTATTTGCAGCTGTGTGACCATCAGCTCCCACAGTTTATGGCATTTTTAGTTAAATGCTGAGTTTCTTTATCACGAATATTGAGCCAACAAGGCCGCCTTTTTTTTGCGTATTTGGGCCATGTCACTAACATTTTGATCCCTAAATCTCAGTTTTGTTCCGAAACTCTGAATTAAGTTGTAAAACTGAGAACAATCAAACCATATTTTAAAGTGCTGAGTTCAGCTGTGGCGTCCTAATGAATGTCAAATTGAGACTAAGAAGTTAAAGTCCTGGTAATTCCTGTTTTTTTTACCGGATAAAATAAAACAATGTGATCGGTTCTGCCATAATTCCACATTTTAGATGGAGGGAGAACTAAACGCAGATACCGCAGATGCATCTCTGGTGGCATTCTGTGAGCTGCTCTGTGGGTGTAGAGCCTGATTTTAGAGACCTGAATCATTCATTTAATCTCGTTAGCGAAACTGAATTTCACAAACATAATTTCGCCCCTCACTATTCCACATAAAGAATTAATGAGCGCCGACAAAACTCCGTCGTAAATCGTGCGTCACATATGACGTAGAGAGTCTGAAATACTTGTTTTTTTTGGGCGCGTCACATTCAAATCCAACGCCTGCTGGCGCAAATATCTGCCTTGTAGGTGTCAGGTCATGAAAAGCATTATGATGAGAGGATACTAAGGAGCTGGTGACAGACATGTGGAAGTAGTGATAGATAAGTAAATGCAGTTCCCATGGTTACACTTGAGCCATGCTAGTTCTTGCAGCAAGCGGCATTTCTGTGGCAGAGGCCCCCTTTTTTTTTACTGTTGTCTCCGGTCATTTATAAAGAAGCATAATCACCAGATTAAAAGTCTTGTGCGTCGTTGAAGGTGGGGGTTTTTTTTCGTGCCTTGTGGACAGCCACTGTTTTTATAGTTCATTTAATGGGACGTGGAGATCAGCTGGCGAGCAGGATCGTTGCAGTCAAAGTAGAGGACAATTTGCAAAAACCAGAGGCTGTCTGAAAGGTAGGAAAAAAAAGGCTGAGTCGACGGCGAATAAAAAATAACAAAGGTGGAGGAAATAGTTAAGTCATCATGCTAAAATCATGCTAAGATTGATGGATGCTAAATCTAGCTGTCCAATGTCTGGACACCCAGGCTTCTAATAAATGCACCATGCCAAAGAGTGCTGGCTTGAGAGGAGATAAAACGTGCCTTTGAGACGGGGTTGGTGGGAACGTCGTTGATTTTGCAAGTATTTGATCATAATCGCAAGTGTTAATTACAAAAAAAAAAAAAAAATGATCTGATGATGGCAGCAAAGCGTTGGAAAAGTTAATGTTAACCAGTGTTCAGAAGTTAATGGACAACCCCCTGATAGTCGAGCTATACATAACGCGTCAGTCTGAACCAAAGGTGGTGGAGCCACTGACCAGCATCGCTCCTCTGAGCCTTTAATCCACGGCAGCATGCTTTGAGGATGCCCAGCCCGGACATAAACACGATCCGATCTGCACGCGAGACTCAGATTGGCGCGTTACCACCTGCGAATTTGAACGTTCCGCGGCGCCGGTGTGAATACTGTCGTCTGAGCTGGGGAACAGGGCATTTTCAAGCCACAGCGCAACCGAGGAAGGGACTTGTGACCCCCGCTGTCATACATCTAAAAGGGCATTCATGTTGGATGAGAGCATCGACGCCAGCGGACAGTCGGCATGCTGCTGAGGTCACCCGCCGGAACGTGCTTGTCTTAACGTGAAACTATTTAACATTAGACTGACCTGCATGAAATGAGATATTGGCTCGGTAGTAACTGATAGAATGATACTGACCTCTGATTGATTTCTAGATTAATGCCTTTTATTTCGAAAAAGCAAAAAAAAAAAAAAAAAAAAAAAAAAATCATTGCCTGAATCAAAGCGAAGATCAAACGTATCGCGTTCAATTTGTACAATAACGTTTGTAGACCTTAGCGACGTGTTAGCGAGACGGTCATACGTTGTAGTAAATGTGTGTTTGTATTTGGAGTGTTCTCCCTTTTTTTTTTTTTTTTTTTTTTTTTTTTTTTTTAAAAA
>CAAKHG010027523.1:0-26981 GCA_901007715.1 Dactylopterus volitans | reverse complement strand
TCCCTCAACGCGTCATTTTATTTTTATTTTTTTTAAACTTTTTGACCTAATTAGATGCTTTTGTCTTCATCATCTTTACCTTGTTTCATTGTGGCATCGGAAGAGCAAGACACACTCGTTCTTCTTTAACTTAAAATTTCAAATTCTTTTAAATGTTATTCACGCAGTATAGAGAAGAAACAGCTTGACGGATCGTGTGGAAGATTCAGAACAAATGGGGCATTAAGGTCCATTTCAAGCTTTTAAAAGTGTGTGTATGCGTGTGTGTCAGGTTCTTACAGGATTACTGCACTAGAGGGACCTTCTCTGATCTGGACCTGATAGACAACCTGGGCCCGGCCATGCTGCTCAGCGACAGGCTGACTTTCCTCGGTATAAACAAGGAGCACACACACACACACAGACGCACAGACATGCACAAGTCAAGTGACTGGCCCTCCATTCAGGGCAGATCACGTTGAGAACAGGGCCCTTCTAGTCCCTGTGAGGCCGTCACATGAGACACTGACACGTGCTCCAGAGGTCTGAATACAGCCGTGAACTGCTCGATGCAGCAACACGTGAGGCTGATTTTAAGCGGAAGTATATCTGTGAAAAGTGCTAATTTTGATTTACTGTTAGTGAAAGTACACACGAAAAATATTGTCCGGTTCCAGCTTCTTAAATTAGAGTTTTTATGGGTCATGGACAAAATGCTGATGGACTTTTTTTTCAATCGTCCGACATAACTAATTGATGTGAGAAAATAATCCAGAGTGGACAGAACAAGCCCTTTGCTGGGTCATGTTTTCCCGTTTTAAATGAGCTTTGTGGAAATCTCAGCAAGTATATTTTTCAAGTAAATTAAAAAAAAACAACACGTTTTGTCTCGTAATAAGTGAAGTTATGTAGCTCCTGAGGTGTGAGGCTTTGGCTGGTAAAATTAGGTTGAGGGCAACGGCGAAACAAAGCCATCCGAGCTTTGCGCCGGCGTGTGGTGACATCAGTCAGGGAGCCTTCGCCGCGCAGTCCCGCGCTTCGGTCTGACGGCGGCGGCCATGTCCTTCCCAGGGAAATACCGCGAGTTCCACAAATTGTATGGAGAGAAGCGTTTCAGGGAGGCGGCCAAGCTGCTCCTCTCCCTCATGACGGCCAAGATCGCCCCTCAGAGCTTCTGGATGACCCTGCTGACCGACGCCCTGCCGCTGCTGGAGCAGAAGGAGGTCAGTGGCCACCAGATGCACAGCAGCACACAATGGATATGCGGACTTAAGTGTTATGACAAACATGGATGTGAAAATACAGAACATTACGACCACTGCATGTTTATCATAGAATAGAACGCAACAGCCTTGCAATGAATTCTGTTTTATGTTGGAATTTTTACTGGATCTGTTTGAGGGAGGTGTTGACATGTTTTTATGATTGTCACTGGGACTGAAATATGCGATTCAATAAAAAAAAAATCCAACTCCTCCTGAGCGGAGAATTTATTGCAGGGCGGCTGCCGCATCTTCTACAGTGAACATGCAGTGGTTTTAACATCATGGCTGATTATTAATGTTCATGTCATTCACTGGTATGATGAAGATATCAAACTATTAACGCTTTTTTTTTTTTTTTAAATTGCAAATTAAATCTGCTGGATCTTTTCACACATAATCACCCAGTCAGTATTACATCTGACTTCAAAACCCAGAGTTACTCAGTGAATAAATAAACCCACCAATTCTTACTTTAATGAAGGCAGAGCAAGTTAATATTTCCTGGGGAAAATGTGATTAATTGACTTTATTTAAATGGTTACGTCCAGTCAAATGATTGCTGGACTTATGAGCATTTTAAGTGCCGCTAAGATGAGATAATGCGGCGGAGTTGTTGTATAATAGTTGCTCCGAGGAGAACGGCTTACACTCGTGGCTCGACCGTCGGTGCATTTTTTTCTGGCAGTTAATGAGGTCGGATGATGACCGCGTCCGGGCGTCACGCGTTTTTTCGTTTCCTCGTCTCCGGGCTGCATCTGTCCAAACTTAAACGGTCATAATCAGTCCGTTTACCCATCAAAGTTGCCTTTCTTCTGCTGCTGCTGTTCAGGTGATCTTCACAGCAGAGCAGACCTACGAGCTGATGTTCTGCCTGGAGGAGCTCACCTCCTCGTTGAGCGCCGCAGCTCCCGGCACCGACAAGCCCATGCAGGTGAGCGCCTCGCCCCGGCCCATGGCGCCGCTCCCCAAGGTTACTCCGCGGTGAAACGCTGATGCTCGTGCAGCAGCGAGCGATTCGAAGCTGGCCAACGGCGCCGCGGTCCGAGCGCAGTCGTTTTCACTCGTCGTTCCCGCAGCCGCGTCGCGAGGCTCTGCAGCGACGGGCTGACGCGTGAATGCGTGTGTGTATTTCAGGAGGAGGACATCGAGCTCACCAAAGTGGAGCTCCTGAGACTGGCGCTGGCCAGGAACCTGGCCATGGCGATCGTCAGCGAAGGCACCGTGGAAGCATGAGCGGCGAAAGCTCTTTTTTTTATACTGTACATACATTTCAAAAATAATTTCAAGTAAAACCCCGATCTTTGATAATAAAACCCCTTTGTGACCTGCAATACTTCTTTTTTTTTTTTGGAAAAAGTAGTAATCCCGCTCGCAGCCGAACCCTCCGTTTGAAAGAAACGCTTTATTTCATGCAGCAGAACCAACGGCACGTCATACAGTATGTGCAGACTGTAGCACTTCCCCGGAATTTACTCGTCACAATTTCGCACAAGTTGTCACACAGCAACCGACGGGTCAATTACATCAAACGCTATTTACATTTAACAAACAGTCCCGCGGATTAATGATGGATGAGGTGAATTGATTTAAAAAAAAAAAAAAAAACAACGATCCGCTCCGTGACGCTCGGCCTGCCAAATTTAAATCCAGATATTTTTTTTCTTTTTTCCCCCCACGTCACATTTTCTCGGTTCAGTGATTCACTGAAATACTATGAAAATGCCAAGAAGGTACTGACAATGGTAGAAGAATAAACCTATGCAAATACTTAACAAAAACACGACACCCTCTCAGTAACAGAAAATCGCCACAGAAACCAAAAAACAAAAACAAAATTAAATAAAACCAGTGTTTTACTCGTTGAGCTAGTGTCGTTGCTTAACAGTTTACTTGACCATGACAAAAAATATATTTATATATGAGTAACTAAAACAAAATCCCATAATAAATACATGAAAACACTGAATGCAGACACACTTAACAAGACTTATTTCCTAGCTTAACTCCCATTCGAAGGAATCTAGCAAGTCTGCATATATTCAAGTATGTTTGCCGGCTGGGTGCCGACAAGCTCCTCCCGAGGGACACGGAATCAGCGCAGACCGTTCAAATTTGCTGTGCAGGAGTGGATCGCGTCGGTCTTGAGGCCCCTCGTTTCACATTTGACGGTACATTCAAATCCATCCGCCGCAGGACACATCCGTCTAGAATATTTAAATGTGGTTTCGGCCTGTAAACGTGGCGGTCTTAACCTCCAGGTTAGTTGGTTATCAGCAGGAAGAGAGTGTGCAAGCTCTTTATAAATAAAACGCTCAAGTGTCTGATGACGACGTTGGCCGGAAAGTAAGAAAGCAAATGCAAGGAATGTAAAAGGATGCAGCTGAATTTCCCCCCGCCTTCTCCATCCTTTCCGCCCGGATGGCTGGATGGATGTGACCAAACACACGCACGCACGCACACACACACACACACACCTCTCTTCATTCCTCATGGAGTGTGAGCTGGAGTGTCCCTGCTATAGGTGACCCCACGTCTCTGGCGGGGGGAACTGGTCCACCTCTCCGACCTCGTTGCACAGATGATCTCCGAGCGTGAAAGCCAGCTTGTAGCGCAGGCGCACCTTCTCCTGATGCACACACACACACACAAAATGTTACAGGCATGCAGCAGCCTGGGTTACACATATTACAGAGGGTCTTTGAGCATCACTTGCCTTCGTCGGATTGGCCAGTAACATGATCTGCGTGATGGCGGCTGGGGGCAGGATGGGGTTAAACGGCGCCAGGTCCGTCCCCGAGGGCGGCTGCAGCTTCACCTTCATTGACTGGCGGCGAACGAAAAGACGTCAGGAAACAACGAGGAAACCGGAGGTCAAAGGCGCGTTGAGGATCTCTACCTTGGGCACGGCAGCTTGCAGTACCACGTTGTGAACAGGCAGGGGCGCCGTGTTGAGCATCGACACCACCATGACCAGGACGTCGGGCCGGCCGGGGGGGGAGTCCGACGCGAAGTTGAGCAGCACCCGAACGCCGTCCTTGTCGTAGGCCGTGACGGGCAGCACTTTACCTGAGGGCAGACGGCACAGCCAATCAGGAACCGGCAGACTCGTCTCAGGGTGACCCTCCCTCCCTCCCTCCCTCATCTTACTTGGTCTGATGGCCTCCAGAGGAACGTGCACGCTGCTCAGAGAAATGTCCGCGGCTCTGGCCAGGCCGCCCTGGACGGGGGTGTGGCAGGGGGACAGGGAGCGGAACAGCGGGCTGCCCGGGGCGGAGCCCAGGCTCTGGGCCTTGGCATGGCTCAGGGCAGGAGAGCCCGGTATGGGGCCCTGGAGCAGAGAGGCTGAGGAGGGCGAGCCCTGCATGGGGATGGAGGGGGGGGGCCCGGCGACAGGCACGCCGAAGCTGCCTCCCATCGTCATCTGACCGGAACTGTAAATCACGCCAAACAATGACAGTTTGTGGGGAGTGTAAATTCTTGAAATATTTTTTTTCTTCTGTAAACCCCTCAGGCCTAAAATATGCAGAAGTAGAATCACCCCGTTGTTGAATTCCTCTGCCAGTAAAGTAGCGACTGATACCCATGACCTCTCTGATAAACACCGATCAGCCATAACATGAGTTTCATGTGGAATCTTTTTACTGAATCTGTTTGAAATATTTGAATGATTGTTATTGGCACTGTAACTGGTGACGCTTTTGAACTGCGCCGGGTGATACTGAGAGGTGTCCCTAATATTTTGGTCATCCCGCTTGTATGCGTTCGGGTGACAAAATAGAACCCAGCGCCGTTAACAGCATCATATTCTTTGGTAAACATTCGGTGGTTTTAATGTTATGGCTGAATGAAATGGGTTTTTTTTTAAAATGGCGTCACTTCATTCTACTGCATATTCGTCTAAAGGTGACGTCATAACCAGAGCGACTTTATTCCGAAACACTTTTCGTGCTGTGTGATGTCAAACAGTCTGCGACGTCGACCACAAAAAGCGACCTCCAGCCGCCGCGAGTCGACGTTTTCGCCCAACCTGAATGAACTTCCGTCCGTTCCTTAAATGCTGCCTTGACCTTCCGCCTTTTGGATGCAAAATTCATTTGGACACATTTGAGCGGATGACAGAGACAGTTATGGGCATAAAATGTGTTACGCGAGGTCACAGTGAACTTGACCCTCGACCGCCAAAAGAAATTCAGGTCACCCACAGTCGACATTTTCGGAGGATTAGAGGACTTCCAGGTGGTCCCGAGAGATGCCTTCACAAAAACGGGACATATGTAAATCGGTAAAAACCCGGAAACATAATGCCTCCAGCCACGCGCTCATGGAGGCATGAACAAGATGTTCCACACATGGCTGCTGATAATGTGCCTGTAAAAACTACTATCAAATTCCTGGGGATTCATTTTAAGATTAGAATCTACTGGAAAATCCAGATTTTTGGTGTTGTTTTTGTTTACCTGCCGGATTGCACGGCATTTCCGGACCTCAATTTCTTATGAATTTAACATCTTGCTTCATAAACTGGCTGAAATTCCAGATTCAGGAAAACCGAACCGACCGCCCGTCCGTCCGCGGGTTTGTCGCCTCTGTTCTTCTCCAAACCTCCCGGGGAGGCACTAACTTGGATTTCATCGGAATCTCGGCAGTAGATATGTCCCGGAGGCCATGTTTCCCACCTGTGTCTGCTAATTATCACAAAACTTGCCGGAGGGGCAGGACGCTGGTGGGTGACTAGCTTTCCACAGAGAACCCTTACAGTTATATCTCCATCCATCCCTTAGCTTAGCTTTCCGCCAGCTTCCTCAGGCTTGTTCGGATCAGTTTTCCGAGTATCGAGTCGTCACCAAATTCATGTTTTATCTGCAATCAATGTAACGTTTGCTCGGACAGTTTCCGACTCCAGCTTGACCTTACAAGTCCGTACCTCCTGTGATCCTGAAAGCCCATCATGGCCAGGTCCTGCAGGTTCTGGAGGCTGTGCAGCGCGGCGGCCGGTTCAGCCGCGGGCAGAACGGGGCCTGGGCGGGCCGCGCTCCCGAACACGTCCATGCCCGAGGACGCCGGCGCCTGCAGTAGAGGAGGCGGGGAGACGATATGCGACATGTCACCTCCTCCCGTCGCACTTAAGACCAACAAGCGGCTGCGAGTCATGAGCGCTCGCGTACCTGCAGGGAGCTCCACTGGCTGGACACGTCGCTCAGCTTGGGCTTCACCTGGCCGCTCAGAGAGGTCGGAGGGTCGGCCAGTCCTGCGGGGGGGGGGGAGGAGGGAGGACAGGACTTCTATCAGCACTTTTATGGTTTTCAACGATTGCGCACATCGGATTGGACGGGCGACGGCGGAGGTTTAATGCCTAGACACAGCAGCTCGTCGTCGAGCAGCGAGAGCGCCTTGGCGGTCTTGTCGAGCGGCGGGTGACTCGGGCTGCCGCCCTGGCTGCCGTGCGAGCCGGCCGGGTGCTTCGGGGGAGGCGGCAGGGCGGGGATGGGGGAGTCGGCGCGCTCGGCGGAGAGGACGCTCATGGGCGGCAGCGGCGGCGGGGCGGCGGGCTGAGGGGGGCTCGGCGTGTCGAGGCCATCGAGGTCGATCAGCGTGTCGGTGGTCTCTGGAATGATTCGACCGGGGGGAAAAGGGGCATCAGAGCCCTTTCGCAGGACTTTTACGCGGAAATGCGAGAACGTGCTCGACCCATAGTGGTGGGGGGGATCCTCACCGGTCTCGACGCGGCCGGCCGTAGACTCCGAATCCTCGCTGTCGCCGTTGATCGGCAGCCCTTCCACAATCTTCTTGTAGGAGTTGATGGCTCTGGAGAGGTCGTCGCTGGCCTGCAGGATGTCGCCTGGGGAGTCCAAAAAAGGTGTTCGGAGGTCAGGGCCTGCGCGCGCGCGGGGCTGAAAGCGATCGAAATTTAAACACAAACACACAAAAAACAAACAAAACAAACATGCGAACCGAGACTGGCGTCGTTGTCCTCGGCCTCGGTCGCCATTTTGAAGGCGGCGCGCCTCAGTTTGTCGCACCGCTCGTAGAGCTCCTGAGGGAAGACACAAAGGAGGTTCTGTGCTGCAGCCGCGACGCCAGGAGATGCGCTTGCGTTGGGGGGGGATTTTTGCGCTCCGACGGCGTCACGTGCGGCGCGCGCGGAACACAAGCGGCTCGTCTGTTGCCGATGAACCGGCGTGAGCCCGAGTTAAAAAACATGGCGCGGGTCCCGATGACAAAAGGCAGCCACAGAAGCGGCCGCTTTGCGCGCTTTTCAACCTTAAAATCTCCTTCTTTTTTTTTTTGGCTGTAAATCTGGCTGATTTCGGACGGCATCGGCACAGGAGTGCAGAACCGGAGTGTCAAACATGGAGAAACTGCCCGCCAATGTGGGTCACGTCTACAGACGGGGAGCCAAACAACCGTCAACCAGCAGCTTCGGCACAAAAGAATCCGGATCAGCCTCTTATTTTGGCAAGCTTTGGATTCATAAACGCCGCGTCTACTTTCTCAGTAGCTTCCATTCTAGGTGGTTTGACGTAGCGACGCCAGCATTTATGGGAAATGTGTGGAAAATGAACAGAAGCTCTAGATATCGATTGGGGCCTAAACAGGTAAAGTGCCATAGTCACAATGATTTACGCTGCCAAGTGTCTCGTGTCGCATCGAACTTCCCAAACATTCCGCCGTCCGGTTATCGTTAGCTACTCGTTTCTTCCTCGTAGGTAAAAGATTAAAAACATAATAAAAAAAATGACTGTCACGTTTTACGGACACACACCTTGATGATCTCCTTGTCCGAGTCGGATGAGCCGTCTTTGTCGTAGTGGGACAGCATCTCCGTCAGCAGCTTGACGTTGATGCTCACCTCCTCCAGCGTGTTCATGCGCTTGGTGACCTTCTGCACTCGCGCCTCGTCCTAACCAACGGGGGGGCAAGGGGGGAGGTCAGACAACTGACCGTTTCAGCCGTCGCCATGGTAACAAGCAGCCTAAAGGATACTAGTAAAAGGGCTTTTACGGTTCGCACCTCTTTCACCATGTTTTTGATTAGCCGGTTGGCCTCCTGTAGGTCCTCTGGATTTTTGCTCCGGAGCAGCTCGGCAAGCAGCTGCACATGAACACACACACACACACACACACAAACACTTTGTCTAAGTAGAAATGCATATTTATATCTGAGCAAATGGAAATAAAGATGAATATTAAAAAAAAGGCTATTTTCTCCCCCCCTTTGCATCTTATATGAGTGACAGATCACACAAGAGCCAAATATAGCTGATCAGAAGATGAGAAACACATTCTTTGCACTTCAGGCGGCCAATCGCGGTTTAGTGTTTTCTTGGGTTGTTTTTTTTAACTTCGGTCCCTCACCTTTCCCATGTCCTCGTTGTCGAACACCGGGTGTTTGGGTCGGGTGGGCGGGGAGGGAATCAAGGTCCTGTCCAGCGGCAACTCGGGGTCCCGCGTCACCAGCCCTGGCGAGCAGAGTGCATCCCGGATCAGCACGACTCTAGGCGTCCCCCCGCCCAAAAGAAAGCGAAAGAACCAGAGCGGGAACAAACCCTGTCTTCTCAGCGTCTGGTAGGCTTCGCCGATCTTGGCCTCGTTGGGGAACGCGACAGTCCAGCTGTACAGCATCTCCACGATCTTCATCTTCACCTTCTCGGGCACGCTGTCGCCCATGTACTGGACATAGCAAAAAACAAAACAACGACAGAACTTATTATCAGTCTCCAGTAGGTCCAGACCCGTTTTGAGGAGGCCTCACCTTCGGGGACACCACTTTAATCAGCTCGTTCAAAAATCGGTACTTCCCGACCTCGTTGTGGAACCTCCTGCCGCAGTTCTTCATGCAGGCCTCCAGCACCTGCGCCCAGAGCAATTCACAAGTGAGACACCCTTTTTTTCTTCTCCCCCCCACCCCCCCCGACGCCCACCGCGCCCCGGCCCGAGAAACAAAGGGCCGCCTGTCGATCGGCGCTGCCCGTCTTACCGTCAGGGCCTGAGTCGCCTCCCATTCTTGCGGCGAGTGGATTTTGTGGACGAGCAGCGTCACAGCTATCTGAGGACTGTGTGTGAAAGAGAGACAGGAAAATGTAAAAAAAATACATATATATATCCAGATCAGGTGCTGGATCTGAGGCATTTTTCCGAGAGCGGGCGTCATACCCCTCCAGCTCCTTGTTGACCTGATCACAGAAGCCTATGATGTACTCCCAGTCCTCCTGCCTGTTTGTGGGGTGGGTGGCTTTATCTGTTGAGGAACATCACTCGCGTTAAGGGGGAATCATGGTGCAGCTCTCGTAACGCGGACGTCCCGCTGAGAATGTGGGCCGGCGAGTCTTGTGATCGACCCGAACCATCATCAGTCATCAGCCGTCTCCTCCCTCTTAACTGAGCCGTCTGGTGTGTTTACAAAGCAGTAAACACACCAGCAGCCCAGCCGGGGTTGAAGCCTCATGGTAATGAGCAGCAACAACAACAACAGAACACACAGCTGTCACTCCTGAGCCACACACACTTTTTTTTGTTGTTTTTTTCCCCTCTTTCCAAGCCCTCCACCCTGCTAATGATGCACACGCCGGACTCAGCGACCCGACAGCCGCCGTTAAAAGAGCCGGAAAGCGAAGCGCCGACAGCGTCTGCGAAGGCGGATTTGCCGCCCCGTAATCCGGCCGCGAGTGTCTGCCTAATTCCCCGTCTTATTTGATTCATAAAACGGCGTTAATCACTCACTGAGCCAGGATTCGAGCGACTCCCCTTCCTGGTACGCCATAGCACTTTAGGCGTCGCATGACGTCACGGGCGGGTGAGCGAGGGGGCGAAATTAGCCTAATCGTTTGGGAAACGCGCGCGATGGCAAACAGTTCGATAAATGCTGTTTCGCTTTAATGTCTAAATATATAGACTCGCCGAATTTTTAAAAAATATATATAAAATTTATTTCTTTTGAAATACTTTACAGGCATCTGCGGGAGATACTAATCGGCGTCTCCTGGGGTCCTAGCTGATACTCACATTTTCAACATGGCCGCCTCCATCTCGGGATTTTTAAAACCTTGGACGCCGAGGTGATTGCTGTTGTCTTTTACGTTTCTGTTAACGCAGCCGATTAACCGTTGGTTTCAGCCACATGTTCCGTCTAATTATAGAGTCTGCGGGCAGTTCTCTCGATCGGGAAACCAAAAAATGCCCGCGTAAATCTACGTTACGTCAAGGCGAACTAGCTTTGCGTCAAAACTGGTTTCTGGAGGGCAGTCGTGTGAGCGCGGCGGCGAACGCTGTCATTTACTCATTTTCACAGCTTCGTCGGTTATTTGCGTCTCTTCGTGTCTTTGCATATGAAATATCGGTCCTCTCTACGACAGGTGTCAGTGTGATGCTTGTGCACAATAATAAAACAAAGGCTAAAACCCGAACGGAAAGAGATCAGAGCACTGAAACGAGGCAAATCGGGAAACCCTCACGTTTGTGCCTAAAATGTTTTATGCTAAATATCGAACGTTAAATCGGTGTTCCGGGCAGCAGCGTCCCCGAGTGTGCGTGTTACATTGATTCCCCTCACTTGTATACACACACCGAAAAGCCATAACATTATGACCACAGCTTGTTTACCATCGAATATAATGCAACAGCCCTGCGATAAATTCTCCCTAAAGGAGGAGTTTTGTGTTTAATTTTGATTGAGTGCGTTTGACAGAGGTATTTAGACATTGTTATTGTGACGTAACACTGTGTGGGACACCTCAGTATATCGCAGTACAATTCAGCAAAACTGTGGTTGCAATAACGATCATGAAATCATGCCAACGCTTCTCTCCAACAGATTCAGTAAAATGTCAACATGAAACTTTTATCGCAGAGCCGTTGAATTATATTGCATGTTAATAATGTATTGGCGTGACATTTAGCTCGCAACCTCTCCTTTGCGCGCAGGGTGCTGGCGGTGAGATGGAGCAGATACAACCCATACTACATGGAGCCCGAGGTCAGGAGGGAGGCCTACGACGGGCCGGAGACGGAGCTCAGCGCTGAGGAGAGGGCGCGGCGGGAGCTCAAAGCAATCAGGCCCATAAAGGCGGCGACTCACGGTGTCAACAGCTCCGTTTTCTACGACCCGGTCCTCAGGTACCACCGACGCCCCGCGTCACCGCAGCGCTCGCGTCGCCTGCCGTGCATCTGAGAGTTCACAAGCCTGTTTTTTTTTTTTTGCCTTCCAGTAAATTCATCAACATGATGATGAAAGGTGGAAACAAGGACGTGGTCAGGGAGGTCATGGGAAAAGTAAGAGAGCACTCGGCGGCGTCGAACCAAATGCGCGCGTGGCCGTCGGCCTGATGTAACAAAGGTTTTGCTGCCGTTTCTCAGACCCTGGAGACCATAAAAAGGACACAGGTGGAGAGGTACCACAAGGCCTCCGAGGCGGAGAAGGCGCAGATCGAGTGCAACCCCTACACCATCTTCCATCAGGCTGTGGAGAACTGTAAGCCCGTGGTTGGTCTGGCCAGCATACAGAGAGGTGGAAAGTACTATCAGGTCAGTGATGCCATTTTTTGTGATTACATGAAAGCTGCAGGTTTGGTATAAAATCTGCCACACTTGGATGAGCTTACCAGACGAGCTACGCGGACATTCACAGTGATTTAACACGAATAAGAGTGACGATGATCCAATCGCATTCTCTCGATTTCTCCCGACCCCACGCAGGTGCCCGTGCCGCTCACGGAAAGCAGGCGCCGCTTCCTCGCCATGAAATGGATCATCTCCGAGTACCGGGATATCAAAAAGCGGGGCGTGCACACGCACCAGAAGCTCTCCCAGCAGCTGCTGGCGGCCTTCATGAAGGAGGGCAACGTCATCAAGAGGAAAAACGACCTGCACAAGATGGCCGAGTCCAACCGAGCCTACGCCCATTACCGCTGGTGGTAGAACGGTGGGTGGGAGAAGAAGAAAAAAAACAAATCTACAGGACTTGAAATGCCGACAGACAGCGTATCGGCCAACAGAGAAGAAAATCGCATGTTTGGCACCTGAAGCACGTCTGAGAATAGTAAAAACCGTAAAGATCTTTCGATGGACGGGCCGGTTACACAATGGACGAGCAGCAGGAACCAGGGAGAGCAACATGGTTTACTCGTCCCCTTTTTTTTCGTATCGTGTACAAGAGTCGTGCTTGAACGAGCTGTAGACTGACACACAATGAACACATTAAACGGATTTAAGGAAAAAAAAAAGGAAAACCTTTTTAAATTTTATTGGATGAGATACATTTGAGTTAAATGCTCAACCCAACCGTGAAAAGGTGTAAGAAGTGCGAGACGGTAATAAAATAAACACACTGCGGTGAAGTCCCGTGCCCGGTCTCACCATCTGGATCAACTAGTTTTTGACCCCTAGGGGGCAATGGAAACAAGTTATAAATTCAACACAGTTGCTTATGTACACATGAAGTAGCAAAGGAGTTACATGTTCAAAAGGAATGTGTGTGTGTGTGTGTGTGTGTCCACGTGCTGAATGTACAGTAAATCCAACGTTCAGTGTCCTGTAGCTGTTTCTGCTCGCGGCGCCTGAGGGGAATAATCAAGTCTCTCAACACTGAACTACGTGCACCACCTTGCTGCTGACTGTGTGTGTGGTGCAGGTGATTGTGTGTGTGTTAACCTGTTGGGTGTTGGGCTAGCTAAGTGTGCAGGTATTATCAGAGCTTTCTCTCAAAAACCAGCCGAAATAAAAAAAACATGAGAACGGAGAGGGTGAAACCAAAAGCGACGGCAAAGCATCACCCATCACCGCCAGACATGACGTCACACGTCCGCGGACTCACCGCGACCAAACTGTCTTACAGAACATGGGTTTTGAGTGTCTACAGCAGTCAGACGTTGTCGTTTCTGATTTAAGCATCGATCCATTTCAAATTTGGTTTTAACGTGAGGACGTAACTCTCGAAAATCTTCAGGCACTGCGACAGAAAACTGGATTGTGGGACGCAATGTCTCCAGTGGGCTTTTTATTTTTATTTTTTTTTTATAGTTACTATCTGAAGCATTTGCAGTAACTGACAAATCTTCATGTGATGTTTTTTCAAAAAACAATCGTGGGTTGATTCAGTGGCAGAAAAATTAGTGAAACTTTACGTATTTACGCATCGCAGCTGCAGGTTTTCAAATCTGCGGCATGTAACAAACACAACACGGAACTGATATTTATGAAAGCATCCAGCTGACTGAATCCACCTCTCCGGCGTTTGATTATCATTGTCACTTTTTTTTTTTTTTTTTTAAAGCAAATAAACATTGGCAGTAGTCTTAATAACAATTGTCCTCCAACCTTTTTTAAAACACACGCCTGTAAGCCAACAAGTGTTTCAGTCGACAGAAAATCATAACAGGAGCCAGGCGTGAAAAATATGCATCTACATGCTTTACATTCAAAACTGACCACTGTGCACGCGTGTGTGTGCGTGTGTGAGGAAAAACTAGCCTCCTCGAGCACCTTGATCACCAAGTAACAGCTTTTTTAAAAAAAGTCGCCCGTATTTCAAATGACGTTCCGGTTTCATGGTCACGACTTGTTTCGCTAAATCAAACTTTAGAATCCGCATGTACGGAAAATTCAACCTCTGCAGTTCATCGGTAGAAACCCCGGCCGATCGTTTGGGCTTCTATTTGTAGGCTGAGCACGTATCCCGCGATAACAATATGCATACAGTATATGAAAGAAAATTCCCTGAATAAAAACCCAAATACTTCATTCTACAAACCTGCAGTAGAGAAACGGGAAAACAGGAATCCCAAAGGACAAAAAAAAAAAAAAAAAATCCTCTAAACTGCAATTCAAAACTTTGCTCTTTCAATTCTACCTCGAAATAGCTCACTAAATAACTACAATACCAATTCTCAAATAATTTAAGTATTGGTCACACGGCAGTAAAAAGGTAAAGCAAATACCAAAATTAGCTTCCATCCGACTGGAATGTCTCTAAAACTTTGGATTTAGTAGAAAATAAGCTGGACTCTGAAATGTTTTCTCGCAACTGGAATACCAGCAAGATTATTAAAAAAACAAACAAAACAGAAAATAGCCTTTTTTTTTTTTTTTTTTAGGGATTATCAAAACTTCAAACTTATTTAAGACAAAAGTTTCCCTGGATGTGAATAAACCTCAAAATATTGCACATTCCACATCCACAGCATCATCCACGCCTTCTGGAAATATTTTCACACCTCGGAATAAATCCATCAAGATCAACTTCTTTTTTTTTTTTTTCCTCCACCCCCCAATAACCTTCCGAACCCTCCGCTGATCACCTGCCGGATGCGTCTGTCCATCATGGAGCTGCTGGTTTGATAATCGCTGCTGGCTGAGGAGAGGTAATCATAGGTGCCTGGGAGCCCGGTTCGCGCAGCTGCCTGGACTCAGTCTGCTATTTCGCTGTAGTAGTACTTGTGCGCGGTGCCGCTCAGCATCCAGCCGCCGGCCCGGAACTCCAGGATCTCCAGCAGCAGCAGGCGCGCCATGGAGGTGAGCCCGCCCTGGAGCAGGAAGCCGTCCCGCAGCAGGAAGAAGAGCTCGTCCATCCGCTGGCTGTTGACCCTCTCCAGCTGCTCCCCGATCCGGTGGAGCTGCAGCACCAGGCAGTCGACCTGCGAGCCGGAACGGGGGGGCGGGGGTGGGGGGGACAAGAGACGTCAGCCAGTCACAGTAGAGCTCGGCCACACGAGACACGCCCACCCGCGTCACGTCGGCGGCGCGGCGGCTCCTTCGCCCTCCTGATGGGTCGTCCACGTGTCGCCTTCCGCAAACCAGCCATAACATTTATCACCACTGGCAGGTGAGGCGGATGACACCGAGTAGCTGGTTACCATGGCGCCCTTGAGTTAAAATTTTGGGCTCAGAGCTGACGTGTGAAGGCGAGCGTCCCACTCTGGGACGGCTGGACGGACGACCGGGTCGGACCACCTCCGGGACCGCGGCTCTCGTGGGGGGCCTTCCCGGTCTGCGGTGGTCAGGACCCATCAAAAGTGAACTTAATGTATATGAACTGAACTGCGCTGGGTGACGCTCAGAGGGGTCCCTAATATTTTGGTCACCCTAATGTACATGAGTGGGATGACCAAAACATTAGGGACACCTGTGAGTGTCACCCAGCACTTCCTGAGGGGAGAGTTTAATGCAGGGCTGCTGTATTATATTCTATGGTGAACATGCAGTGGGTCGTAATGTTCTGGCTCCTCCTCACCTCCTCCTCGTTCATCAGCGCGTCGGCCTGCGCCAGCCTCATCAGGCAGTCGTAGACGGGATGGACCAGCGCCACCATCGGCATGTTGTTGACCTGCGCGTGGGGACAGGAAGCGCGGTCAGCCGCCCGCCCGCCAGCCCGCCCGCCCGGCCGGCATGCGAGAGGAGAGCGAGCGCCGGCCGCCATATCTTACTTTGAGGTAGTCGTAGATGTTGCAGATGAAGGTCACGTAGCAGACCCACTCCTTCAGCGAGCGGCCCCGGGTCTCCTCGCGGTCCTTGAACTCCTGCTGGAGCCGGTTCAGCAGGTTCCTCCTGAAGTGGTTCCCGTTGCTCTGCTTGGCCTCGGCCTGCGCCAGGCGACCGGGGAGCCGATCGGGACACGCGGAGGAGAGGAAGAAGAAGAAGAAGGTGATGCTGGTACTTACAGAACTTCCTCAGGGCACTGAGGAGGGAAGCATACGAGCGCGAGGACCCGGGCTGGGGGGGCGTGGGGGGGTCATACTCTTATCTGGCAGCAGCACAGACCTGAACGATGGTGTAGCAGATCCGTCCCGCCTCTTTGCTGAAGACCGGGTCCTTCAAAGACTGATCCACGATGATGTTGGACACCTTCTCCAGGTTCACTGAACTCGGATCTGAGAGAAAGAAGAAGAAGAAGATGATTGTTGATCAAGTCGAGGCCCAAAACGGCACAGTGCTCCTCGCGAGGAGGGGGCGATGGAGGACGGGCTGACCCTTCAAGGCCGTCTTCAGCAGGATCTGCGTCTCCAGGTCAAACGACTGGATCTTGTAGTCCTCGGCGGAGTTCTCCATGGTGGGTGGAGGCGCCCGAGCCCCGCAGCGGTCGCACGGCGGCCCGACGGCGGCTGCAAACCGACAGCGTCATTACAGTCTGATAAAAGAGAACACTTGTCGCCCGCGTGCTGGAGGCCTGGCACCCAAAACAGAGCAGCCAGACCCCCCCGCGGGACCATTAGGGGGGGGGGGCGACAACAACAACAAGCGGGGAATCCTGTAATGTCATCAAATTGGCTGCTGCCCGCAGCTCTTTCACGGGGAGGGGGGGGGGGCGGAGAGGAGGCGGGCTGGGGATTACGCGGACTCGGGTCGGGTCAGAGGTCACACGGCGCCTCGGATAAATAACCCACGAGAGCGAACGGTGCGGCTAGCCGCGCCGGGTCCGGTTTACGGCCAAAAGTTAGACGCTAAAGTTAGCTAACGGTGCTCAGTGTCAGTTGGTTTACGTAAAGACGCAGAAGAAGAGACATCGCCTGACCCCCCCCCAACCCCTCCACCCCCCCGGTTGTTGCCGCCGGCTCGGCTTTAACCGTTACGACGCGGCGCTGGCGGTATTCATATTCCGAGATGAGCCGGGACGCTAGCTTAGCCCCGCGCGCGCCGAGCCTTCCCCGGCGACAAACTTTCGCAACTACGCCAAGATGAACGCGTGTGGCTGGGGTGGGCGGCGGTGGCGGGGGAGGCGGCCTGACGTCGCGCACGGAGTTTGCGTAAAGCGGCGGTTAAATCGGCTGCTTACGTTGCGGAGGGGACGTGCGGAAGTTCAGTCGCTCGGCGCCGCGTCTCCGCGCTCGGAACGCCGAATGTGCCTCCTCCGGTTGACGGTGGCGGAGTTCGCAGATTTTTCAGAGACGACGCATCGCGGGCAAGATGAGTCCCCGCCGCCTTTGGAGGATTCCGGCTTCCGTCAACACGGCAGCCGAGAATAAAGCTTCCTTGCGACCGTCAACAGGACAAAAAAAAAAGTCCGTATCCAAAATCCACCATAAAATATCATACATTAATATTTTTCGACTTTCACCGACTTGAATATATGAGCCACCTTCAGTCCTGTACAAAATATGTTGAATCGTTTTCAGAATTTACACCCTTGTTTGCTAGTTTGTTTCTAAAATGTCCCTGATCTTTAAATTGAGAAAAAAAAGGAGAAAGAAAAACATTCTCTGCCATAAGGTATTTTTGATGATCACAGCTTGGTATATATGTAATAGATTAGCAACAACATTGATTTTTTTTTGCATTATTATTATTTTTGTGTAAAATCACATTTAAATGAATTGAAAAAAAAACCTCTCTCATAGCACCTCAGGAAAGGCATAAAAAAAACTGGCATGAAAATATCATATTGATACTTTGTCTACTTTCACTGACTGAAATATGCTAACCAAGTTCCGCCCTGCTCATAAATACCAAATCCTCATTAAATCAGAATTTTAATGCTAAATTTCTCAGGATGTTTCCAAACTGTTGAGAAGACCCAGATAAGAGCTGGTAATTCAATTCAGGTCCGGATGAAATGTCACATGAAGAGAGGCAAAATCTACAATTACCAACTCTTTTACAAATAACGAAGGAATTCCTTAGATTTATTTCCACAGATGTGTTTAGCTGAAAAGAAGAAATTCTTTACAGTTGTCAAAAAATATTTTGGATGAATTCTGGCCATCAAAAGACATCACATCATGTATATTAGACATCACTTGTGTATTTTTTTTCGATTTGTTATTTTTCAGGTTATTTGAACATCCTGTGCCAGAAAATTCCAATAAATTTCAATAATTATGCATTTGAACCTGTACAGTTACGGATTTTGGCCACCAGGGGCACAGTATACCCACCTCCCCAAACCTGTAACAACGAGAACAGCACTAGTATACTAATACCTTCAATAATGTTCAAAATGAAATTTTATTTATTTATTTATTTGTTCCGATCGTGGAATCATAAATTAAAAAAAACCCGTCGCCATACACGTTTTGAGACGTAAAGTTGATTTCGGCGAGTAAAAAAACAAACAAACCATAGACTGCATGTGATTAAAAAAAACGAGGCAGGTGTTCATCTTGCCTCCACGTTTCTTCTTTGACGGGGTGTGCGCGTCGCGCATGCGCCTCTCGCTTCTGACCCGGAACTAAATGGCAGGCGCGACTCCCGGCGCGGCTTCGCCCGTCCTCGCCCTCCGCGTCAATGCCGGATTTTGCTCACCCGCGTTTCGCATTCAAGTGGCATTTATGAGGAACCGCAACAAGTAGGTGAGCAGTGAGCACCCGTCCACCCGGGCCACGGCCGAACCCCGTCGGCTTTGCCAACTCAGCCGCTGCCGCTGTAGGTTTTGCTAGCTTAGCCTGTGGCAAGGTTCGCGCCGGCGTCCTCCGCGGCTCCCGTACGCGCTGTTCTCCGGGGCCACAACGATCGTGTCGCTTTGACCGCACATTCAGATTCTCCTTGGAAATACGCAGGAGGCGTACGCAGGATCGCGCTCCTGCATTTACTCGCACAAAGTCGATAAAATCGAGAAAATACATCACCTTTTTGGTCGCCTTCATATTTCCAGCAGAATTAGTCGATTTCTTACGTAAAATGCAGCACTGGTCGACTAACTGCGACCACTGCTGCATTAAACTAAAAGTATCCGAATAAGCAGCCGTTATTATCATCTATCATGCCATCTTTCTTCCAGGAATTTGAGACCAAGTTGACACACTTAAACATGTATGATACTTGCAGTCATTGATCCCTTGATAGTCCAGAATTATGTTGGGAAAATCATATTAGCATGCAACAAATGACTCCGCCTGCCCTGGATGTCAGTGCTCGCACATTAAATCAGGGAAACGTAACATCATTTATGTACAATTCTTGTGTGCTGTACTGTCTGATCTTTTTTTTTCTTGTGGAATAATTTGAGGGTTTTTTTTATAGCGTTCTCTGGGCCTCGCATAAAAAAATTGTTCTTCTATGTACGCATGTTAGAAGGACAATAAAGCCCCTTAAACCTTGATTTTAATATGCTCAGTGTCCTCAAATTTCGGTTTTGACAAGATGTCGGAGTTGCAAATGACCGGCCGGTCTCTGCCGTGAACAGGATCCGTCCGAGGCCTTGGAGACATGGTGGGCTACGACCCCGGCGGTGCGGGGGCGGCCCTGGCCCCCGAGGAGGCGGCCCTGGCCGGATCGGCTGCCGGCATGGTCACCCGGGCCCTCGTCAGCCCCTTCGACGTCATCAAAATCCGCTTCCAGGTAACGGCGCCCTCCGCCGCCGGTGACGTTTGAGCCGTCGCGGCGTCAGAGCGGGTGTGTGTGTGTGCGTGTGTGTGCGCCACGACCCACCGCTCTCTCGCTCTCTCTCTCTCCCCCTCCCCCTGCAGCTGCAGATCGAGCGCGTGTCCTGGGCGACGCCGGCGGGGAAGTACTGGGGGCTGCTCCAGGCGTGGCGCTGCATCCGCGCCGAGGAGGGGGTCTCCGCCTTCTGGAAGGGCCACGTCCCGGCGCAGCTTCTCTCCATCTGCTTCGGAGCCGTGCAGGTAAGAGTCTGAAAGAAAAGAAAAACCCCGCAACCTCCGCTCTCGGGAACACGACAGCCCCTAAATGCCCGCGCGCTCCGCAGTTCGCCAGCTTCGAGTGCCTGACCGAGGTCGTCCACGAGATGACGCCGTACGACAGCCGGACGGCGGGGGTGCACTTCATGTGCGGCGGGCTCTCCGCCTGTTGCGCCACGGTGGTCTGCCAGCCTCTGGACACCCTGAGGACTCGCTTCGCCGCTCAGGGAGAACCCAAGGTGGGGGGGCTTTTCGGAACCGCCGCGGTCTAGTTACGCCCGAGCGGGGCGGGGAGGTCAAAGGCCGCCGCGTCCTCGCAGTGCTAAATGTTGATAAATCGCGTAATTTCCCAAAAACGCCTGATGGGACACTTTTATATGCGAAAAGGCCAAAGGTCGGCGTCATCAAAAATGTAAAAGTGTTTTGTAAAAATGCAAAAAATTATTCCGCACCATAACTCAAGAAGAGAGCAAATGATGGTGTCTGGATTAGACAAGGATGTAAGTTCGCTTATTGATATAATTTATTACTGCACTTTTTTTTTTCATGCAGATCTTTGATTAAAAGTGCGTGTGCTCTGTTTTTTAGTGAAACTACATAAACTAAAGATATGTTTTTCCACTTTACATGTGAAAAATATGAATATTTTAGCTTTTTTGATAAAAGAGAATGGAGACATAGATACAAAAAAAAACAACAGGCATCAGTGTCAGAATTGAATCAGGAAGTCTGTGATTATAGGATTTTTTTTCTGTTCAGGGCTAATATCTATCTGCAGGTTATAGTCAGATCCCGACAAATTATAACCTGAGTAAAGTAAACAAAACTAAATTATTTTTCACTTAAAAGTGTAAATCACACAGTTGGGATCTGGGTTTGATTGGCTTTGCTGCTTTCTGCTGAACCTGTGAATTCGCCCCAGGTGTATAAGAACCTCCGGGACGCCGTGGCGACCATGTGCCGCTCGGAGGGGGCCTCGACATTTTACCGGGGCCTCTCGCCGACGCTGCTGGCGGTGTTTCCCTACGCCGGACTGCAGTTCTTCTTCTACAACGTCTTCAAAAAGCTGTTGGCCCCGCCGCCCAACGGCGGGAAATCGGGAGGTCAGTGGAGGGCAAAGTGGGAGGGTTCCGCCGCGCGACATTCACACGCACACACACGCACACGTACTATTTGCAGTGTCTGAGTCTTGTGGCTTTCCCGTCTCAGGGAACCTGAGCAGCCTGGTCTGCGGCAGTGGAGCCGGGATGATCAGCAAAACCATCACGTACCCGTTTGACCTCTTCAAAAAGAGGCTGCAGGTCGGCGGCTTTGAGGAGGCCAGAGTCCGCTTCGGGCAGGTGAGCGTCGCTGGCGCCGGATTTTTTTTTTTTCTTCTCCTTTTTTTGTACATTGCTGAGACACAAACAATCAGTGGTCACTTTATTAGGTACACCCGGTCAGCCGCTTGTTTACGGAAAATTCCTAATCGGCCAATCACATGGCAGCAACTCGGTGCGTTCAGGCGTGTGAAGGCCTGTGAAGGCCTGGATCCATCCCTTCACGTTGAACCTATGATACCAGCAGTTAAGGCAGCTCTGGAGGCAAAGAGGGTTCAGCCCAGCAGCAGGAAGGTGTCCCTAATAAAGCGACCGCTGAGTGTGTTTAGACGACTTTTAACCCTAACGTCTGCGTGTGGCGTTCAGGTGCGGCGCTACCGGGGCCTGGCCGACTGCGTGCTCCAAATCGCCCGCGAGGAGGGCGCGCGGGGCTTCTTCAAGGGCCTCTCCCCCAGCCTGGTGAAGGCGGCGCTCTCCACCGGCCTCACCTTCTTCTGGTACGAGTTCTTCCTCAACGCCATGCACGGCCTCAAGGAGAGGCGGCGGGCGGACGCCCTCGCCAGAGGCGGCAGAGAAAGGTAACCGGGGGGGGGGCAACTGCGGCACAATCACGCACACAGGACGCACGCCCACGCCACCGCCGCCGCCCCCCCTCCCACACCTCTTCCGCTCGCACTCAGACACAGTTACTGATCTCGATTGTGTTTACATAGGCGGATGGAAAAGGGGGGAGGAAAAAAAAAAGAAATATTTGTTTCGTGTGTTGTGCAAAAAAAAAAAAAAGTTATTTAATATTTTATTCTGCGTTTTTAGGGTTTTATAGATCCTCATTCTTAAAAGCGAAATAAAAAAACTAAAAAAATACTCATCACATTTTATGGTCAAACTCAACTTTGCACAATTTAAATCTCAGGCTGTCGTCGATGTTTGTCGTTGCCAAACAAGCCGTCGCTGTCGACTTGCGTCCGTGACATTTCATCACGTTTTGAAGGGACGTTGCTTTTGGGGGGGGTCGCACGATGCTTCTGCTCGTATACAGAAGAAAAAAAACAAAAAAAACACAAACACCCAGCTGAGCTTGACATTTGTTGTTATATATTGTTGTGAGATGATGATTAATGCTCCTCCAAATTAGAGTTTGTCCCGCTGTGTTTGACTGCTGTCGGGTCTCCACTTCTGTCCAAAGTTATCTTTAAGGTCATTAAATTTTGTTTTTGTTTTTTATTATTAAAGACTGAGATTCTGTGTGTTTAACCAACAAGCGCGAGTGTGTGTGACTCATAATCAGCTGCTGATGGCTTCATGCGGTCCAGCACCAGTAAGTCAGTGACGGTGTGAAGGTCATAAGTGTTTTGGGTTTTTCTTTTTCTTTTTTTTTGTTAGTTTGGTTGGCTTTTGTAATAATTGCATAGATAATTTTAATACTTTATGGTTGGTTTCTTACTTATGTTAACTTTGAGTTTCCATATTTTTTGTTTTTTGCTCACAGTAGTAGGTGATAGCTACTTTCTGTCTCATTAGTTTTACTCAATTTTTTTTTTAAATTTGCCTATATATACGAATACATATTCTTGTATATTTTGTACTTTTGATTACCACAGGTGTGGTAAACCCGGAGACATCAACTTCTCTCCTGACCCAGCACAGGGCGCCGTTGCTTCATTAGAGGCAGTATTATCTTACGGTCCATGAAACACCTCTCCTAGAAATCTTTGCAAATATATGAAGGTCACAAATATTTAAAAAGTATTCATGAAAAGGATTTCAATTTAAATTATGTTGTAAGATTAAAATGTATTTAGGGATTAAGGACTTGGAATTTGACTTACCTATGAAAGCTCCAACGTTTGCCACCAACTGTATTTTTTTTTTAAAGTTGCATTTATTTATTTATTCCCCCCCTTCCCCCCATTTTTTCAAAGGTTAATGTTTGAGTGTTGAACGCTTGTAGGATGATGCCACAACATTTTGTGAAAAGGTGGCACAATATTTGTCATAACCTTGTTTGTATTTGTATTGCCAAAAGGTTAAATGGGGTCATAAACATCCAGCCTGCAATCAGGTCTCAACATCTACCAAACAGCTGCAGGATATGTAAATATATATATTTTACCCCAGAATTTTGTGTAACTGAATTAGCAGAGACTCGGCACGCTCACAGATATGATGGCATCTTTATTCCACTTAAATCTACTGAATACAAAACGCATCGACGACGTGATTGATAAATGAACGCGGGTGACGAGGGTCGAAAGCCGTGAGAGCGACGTACGAACCCAGCCGCCGAATCTCAACATCGAGCATGAGGCCATTTAAACACTGAACACTGAATTCACAGACATTTCGAAGCAGCTTCTGCAGTGGGAGGGGGGAGAAAAAGAATCATGCAGTGACATCTTCAGCTATTTAAAGACATGGTGGCTCCCTCAGATTAACACAGAAAGAGGGAGGATTCTTGCCTTTTAAGATACATAACAGCAGTTTAATAGCAGCAGCAGCAGCGGCGGCGTCACCGGATATGTCGTGGCGTTTCACCACCTCCACGCTCACACTGTATTTACACACAATCACCTGACACCTGAGCCGCGATGACTCGACCGACACAGCGCGACAGAGGCTCACCAGCGTAGCTCCGAAAAACCACAAACTCCAACACCAGAGATGCTTAAAGAGGGAGGGGGAGGGGGGGACAACAAAAAAAAAAAAAGATGGTCTGTACACGTAAGAGTTTTATCTGCGGTGACTGGACCTCGGCGTAGCTGCTCAACACACCCTGAGCCCGGATGAGCACCGAGGCGACGCCCTCAGGAAGGGGGGGGGGGTGAAAAGGTCGTTCAGGAATGTGTGCTACACTCGGCCTGCCTAAATGGACCGACCGGTCGGACCGGTGTGAGGGTTGCCGGCGCGTTTTTGCGCCCAGTGGGACGGGCCGTGCCTTTTCACGCCCGCCACGGCCAGGCAGCCTGCGTGCGCCTGGAACACCGGCTTAGAAGGGAAGGGGAGGAGGGAAAGGGGGAGGGGGGGTGCGGGGCTGGGGTCGCCATGACAGTGAAAGGTCTCCTTCACTTCAGCTGGCTGAGGGGGGGCGTTGTGCTGGGCAAGGCGTCCCTCGCTGATCCGCAGGTGGGGGGCCTTCACCGCGCGCTCATTCCGGCTGCGGACTGGAGTTCCAGGAGAAGAAGCTCGGCAGTTTGAAAATGGAATCCCTGCGGCCCGGGTCCGGCAGGGTGAGGGTCTCCGGGGCGGACTTCTTCCTGGGACGCTCCTTGGGGACCGTCAGGAACTCCGGGGCCTCGGTGGAGAGCGGCGTGGAGGGGGCGCTGTTGGGCCCGCTGCGGGTGCTGGACGGCAGGGGCGTCTCCGAGATGGAGATGGCCGGGGGGAAGGTGCCGATCTTCAGGTTGGTGGCCTCCTGCGTGGCCCGCTCGTACTCCCGGACCTCCTCCATGGTCATGTCTGTTGGAGACGGAGGCGTCCACACGGTCAGACGACCCCCGTTGCACATTGTTTCATTTATAATGGTGATGCGAGGCGACAGAGGGTTAAAATTTTTAAGTGAATCTTAGTCTCAAACTACTTAAAACGTCCCCCGTCGACTACTTCCCCGTTAAAACATCTATAGTTGTAGAAGTTTTCTGAAATTTTATGGTCAAATATGAAAAAATCCACCTTGCTCCAATAAAATATGGACATTTATCAACATTTCCAGAGCGGAAATCCGAATGTTGGATAAAAGCCAGGTTCAAATTTCAAGGAAAATGTCATTTTGAAATGTGCGAAGTGATGAGTTTAAATTGTGCAGCTAAAAATGCAAAAATGCAAATTTTTAGATTATCATCTGAAATGATAATAAAGTAAAATAATTAAGAGTATACTGATATTCTGGGCTATTCAGTGGATGTCATCAGATCGGCCACATGGCTTCATCTCAGTGCTTTTTCGGTCAATGATGATAACTTTTTATGTTGTTTCTTCAAATATCAAAATGAAACCAAAAAGAGTTCAAAATTGTGAGAATAAATTACTTCTATATAGGTTTTTAATCAGGCAGAGGCAAATTTAAAATAATGTAGCGGATTAATAAGGATAAGTATGGCAGAGATTACAAGATTTGTTAAATATTGGAGATGGACACGATGTGGAAACAGTTTGAAATTTAGAAGGCAACAATTTTTATTTTTTATTTGTTGTCTGACGTTTTGTGATCAAATATTAAAAATTAAACATCGTACAATAAAATGCGTCCATTTCTGAACATTTTCCAGAACAGAAATCTGAATATGGGAAAAAAGCTGGGTTCAATTTTTTTTGTTTTGACATTATCAGAGTCTAAAATTGTTTCTTTCTTTTTTCTTTTAACAGAAAAACAGAAAACGCACTCAAAAGCCATCAGTGTTTTATAAACCAGGCTCTTAATGTCATAACCGTGTTAGTTTATTGAATATTGTCTGACAGTCATATGGAAATAACATGCAGAATCTGAGGTTATGAGCCTGCAACCGCGCGCCAGACCTATTTACCCAAACCGACTCTGAGTGAGGAAACACGAGCAAAGATATTTCTTAACATTTCGCATTTTTACATTACATTACTTTATTTTTGTGATATTTTAATGAGGGGAGTGCTCACAGCCTTGAGGAGTTCGGGGGGGGGGGTGTTCGGGCCAGGTCAGCGCGCGTTCACGCACCACATGCGGCCCAATCATCTCATTAACCTGCGGCACCATGATGCTGTGAGGCACAAAAGCTTCCAGCCGTCGGCTGCAGGGGGAGCGCGCGCTGGAGCTGCTGTGGGTCTTTTTTTTTTCTTTTTTTTTAACGCCAGCTTGAACGCGATTATGCAAACGACTGCCGCAGAGGAAAGTGGAAAGGCTGCAGAAGGCCAGAAATGGCGCGGAAGCGAACAATAGCTCAAATTATCACAATTGACAGTGAAAAGATTTATTTTTTTTGTTTGCCTGGTGTGTCAGACAGTCCCAGACAAAATGATTTAGCTGTCTTAGTTTACCGGAGGAGTGAGGACATAAAGTGAAAGGAGTGTGACCTAAAACATGTGTTTTCTCATCAAAGTAACGTTTAACCAGCGAAGTGCAACGATCAGCCATAACATTATGACCACTGCATGTTTATCATAGAGCACAACGCGACAGCCCTGCAACGAATTCTCCCTCCAGCAGGAGTTTTATGTTGAATTGTTCATCTAATCTGTTTGAGGTGATGAGATATTTGAATGATTGTTATTGGGACTGGTCATAATGTTTTGGCTACATTAGCCCGCAAAAACAATGTCGCGAGCTGCCCACACACAAACATAAGAACTCTAATGAGCAGAAATAAAGCTGCATGGCGTCAAACAGCTGCAACATTGTCCATTTCGCTTCCTCTAATTTGACCTTGTGGAATAAAATGCTAAACTAAAATAAAAAAAAAAGGCTGCATAGCTTTTACGTCTTTAAAAAAAAAATGTTCTGGTGTTCCAGGAAGAAAACGAGTGAATTTCTTAATGTGCAAAGTGGGATCTCATATCGCACTTTGCGATTAAATCTGCACTGTTGTGAATTTCAGTGCATCCACATTTGCTTTATTATGACAGTAATGGCTGCGCCGGCCCTTTAACAGCCGGCATCAGACTGAAACGTGGAGGTTAACAGATTTTTAGGGTTTTTTTTTTATCCACAACACCAACCTGTCATCTTGCAGCTAATCAGCAGCCATGAACCCACACTTACCTATCCACTCATCCACCCAGGCAAAGGCCTGCTTGTGTCCCAGCAGCAGGACGTCTCGGATGACCTGAGCACAGTTTTTGGGGAGGGGAAGGAAAAAAAAAGAGGAAAAAAATCACAGAAGGAAGATT